>JAKVIS010000505.1:0-66946 GCA_033119425.1 Bufotes viridis | reverse complement strand
CATTTTATAAGAGTTAATCGGTCCAGCATTTTCAGTTGACAGGCAGATGAGCTTATTAGTTATTATGCACCCAACAGCAATAAGTACACGCTCTGACAAAACGCTGGTGGTGGGGCAGGCCAACACCTCCAAGGCATAGAGCGCCAGTTCATGCCACGTGTCCAGCTTGGATACCCAATAGTTGTAAGGCACAGAGGGATCACTGAGGACGCTGACACGGTCTGCTACATACTCCTTCACCATCTTCCAAAATGTTTCCCTCCTCGTGACACTAGGCCACACATCAGGTTGAGGGTGCTGGCGTGGTGTCATAAAACTGTTCTGGGCCTTGGAGAGTGTTGCCCTGCCTCTGTTGGAACTGCGTGTGTTCCTCTTGTCTCTCCTCCTCAGTTGGCCAACGAACTACATACTCTGTAGCCAGCGTTGTCAGCTGGAAAGTTTTGGAGCAATTTTTCCACAAGGACCTTCTGGTATTGCACCATTTTGCTCATCCTCTCCACCACAGGAATGAGAGATGAGAAGTTCTCTTTGTAGCGGGAGTCGAGAAGGGTGAACAACCAGTAATTGGTGTTGGACAAAATGCATACAACGCAAGGGTCACGGGAAAGGCAGCCTAACATAAATTCAGCCATGTGTGCCAGAGTCCCAACAGACAAGACTTTGCTGTCCTCATCAGGAGGATGACTCTCAATCTCCACATCCTCTTCCTCCTCTTCTGCCCATTCACGCTGAACAGATGGAATAAAACTTCCATGGGTACTACCCTCTGTAGTGGAGGCAACCGTCTCTTGCTCCTCCTCATTATCATCCAATTTGTGCTGAGAAGACAAACCGAGGGTGGTCTGGTTATTACCCTGTGTACTGTCTTCCCCATTTCCACCTCTTCCCCATGCAAATTGTCCACTTTAATTGTGAGCAGCGAGTGTTTGAGTAGACACAGAAGTGGGATGGTTATGCTGATAATAGCGTTATCGCTGCTCACCATCTGGGTTGATTCCTCAAAGTTGCGTAAAACCTCAGAGGTCAGACATCAATGCCCACTCGTCGCTTGAAAAGAGCAGAATCTGATTGGAAAGGCGACGACCATGTTACAGCTGGTATTGCACTACTGCCCTCTGCTGCTCACAAAGCCTGGACACCATGTGAAACGTTGAGTTCCAGCGTGTGCTCACGTAGCACAACTGTCGGTGAGCTGGCAATTGCAAGCGCCGCTGCAGCATTGCCAGACCAGCGGAAGCTGTCGATGACTTGCGGAAATGGGCACACACGGCGCACCTTCTCCAGTAACTCTGGCAAATTGGGGTAGGTTTTGAGAAACCGCTGAACCACTACGTTGAACACGTGGGCTAGACATGGTTTGTGTGTGAGTTTGCCAAGCTCCAAAGCTGCCACAAAGTTACTGCCATTATCAGACACAACCATGCCTGGCTGTAGGTTGAGTGGTGAAAGCCACAGCTCAGTCTGGTCCCTTATCTCCTGCTACAGCTCTGCGGCTGGCTGCTGTTTGTCACCTAAGCAGATCAGTTTAACCACGGCCTGTTGCCGCTTCCATACTGCAGTGCTACACTGCTTCCAGCTACTTACTGATGGCTGACTGGTGCTGCAAGATGATAATTCAGTGGTGGAAGTGTAGGAGAAGGCGGAAGAGGAGAAGGGGTGTTGCAACCACTAACGTAGATGGCGACAGAAACCCTAAAAGAAGTAGGGCCCGCAATCCTTGGCGTTAGTAGCACCTGTGCCATCCCAGGGTAAGACTCGCTCCCGGCCTCCACAACGTTCACCCATTGTGCCGTCAGGGAAATGTAGTGTCTCTGGCCAAAAGCACTTGTCCATGTGTCAGTCGTTAAGTGGACCTTCCCAATAATTGCGTTGGTCAGGGCACGGGAGATGTTACGGGATACATGCTGGTGAAGGCTGGGAGAGCATACCGTGAAAAATATTGACGACTGGAGACAGAGTAACACGGGACAGCCGCCGCCATCAGGCTGTGGAAAGCCTCACTGTTCACAAGCCTAAATGGCAACATTTCCAGGGCCAGCAATTTTGAAAGGTGAGTATTTAATGCTATGGCCTGTTGGTGGGTGGCTGGGTATTTGCACTTTTGTTCAAAGGCCTGGGGTATAGAAGTCTGTACGCTGCGGTGGGACACAGAAGTAGATATGCTAGCAGATGGTGCTTGCGAAGGTCCAGGTGCATGTCGGGAGGCATCCGGGCCTGCGTTGTGAACAGGGGATTGGCCAGCACGTAACACAGGGGTAGAGAAGGCAATGGTGTTCCATAACACGGAATACCTTGGTGTCTACTTTCTAAAATGGGGTCACTTGTGGGGTATTTTACTGCCCTGGCATTTTAGGGGCCCCTAAGCGTGAGAAGCGGTTTGGAATCCAAATGCGTAAAAATGTCCTGTGAAATCCTAAAGATACTCATTGGATTTAGGGCTCCTTTGCGCATCTTGGCTGCAAAAAGTGCCACACATGTGGTATCGCCGTACTCGGCAGAAGTAGGGCAATGTGTTTTAGGGTGTATTTTTACATATACCCATACTGGAGTGTGAAAAATATCTCTGTAAATGACAACTTTTTCCATTTTTTTATACAAAGTTGTCCATTTACAGAGATATTTCTCTCACCCAGCTTGGGTATATGTAAAAATACACCACCAAACACATTGCCCTACTCCTCAGTACGGCGATACCCTGTGTGCCACTTTTGCAGCCAAGATGCACAAGGCCCCAATTCAATGAGTACCTTTAGGATGGCATTTTTACGCATTTTTCTTCTCACGCTTTAGGGCCCATAAAATGCCAGGGCAGTATAAATACACCAAATGTCACCCCATTTTAGAAGAAGACACCCAAGGTATTCTGTGAGGGGCATGGTGAGTTCATAGAAGATTATTTTTTTTGAACAAGTTAGCGGAATATGACTTTTTTGTTTATTCTCACAAAGTCTCCCTTTCCGCTAACTTGTGACAAAAAATTAAATCTTTCATGGACTCAATATGCCCCTCAGCGAATACCTTGGGGTGTCTTATTTCCAAAATGGGGTCACATGTGATGTGTTTGTACTGCCACACCAAGCAGCCAATCTGTTTTAGGATCAAATGCCTAAAGGGGGCCACACTTGTGTAAAAATTGTTCACATAAAGATGGTACCCCTTGCCGAATAAGGGTGACACCAAGTCCCAGACTATCTTCCCACTGCTCCCCAGGTAGTCAGGGCAACCGACCGGCTCCAGGGTCTGACCTTTTCCCTCATAGATCCGAAATTTGTGTGTATAGCCTGTGGCCCTTTCACAGAGCTTATACAATTTGACCCCATACCTGGTGAAATGTACTAGGGACTCGTCTACGCAGATGTTTTGTGCGGGGGTATTCAAATCTGCAAATTTCTGGTTGAAGTGGTCTATGAGGGGCCGAATTTTATGGAGCCGGTCAAAAGCTGGGTGGCCTCTGGAACGGGAGGTGGTGTTGTCGTTAAAGTGCAGGAAACGCAGGAAGGTCTCAAAATGTGTCCTGGACATGGCAGCAGAGAACATGGGCATGGGATGAATTGGGTTTGTGGACCAATATGACCGCAATTCATGCTTTTGGTTAGGCCCATGTTGAGGAGAAGGCCTAGAAAAGTTTTAAATTCGGAAACTTGGACTGGTTTCCACCGGAAAGGCTTGGCATAGAAGCTTGCCATGTTGGCGGTTGTAAATTGAGTGGCATACCGATTTGTTTCTGCCACGACTAAGTCATAGAGCTCCGCAGTGAAGAACAGCTTAAAAAACCCCAGCGCCTATCCGATCTGAGCTGTCTCCACCGAACTCCTGACTGGGCGGTGAAAGGGGAACTAATGGTGCGGCTATAGATGGGGGCTGCCAATCAGGGTTTGCCAGCACCTCAGGGACTCTAAGGGCTCTACGGGCCTGTCTGCGCGGTGGCTGCGATGGGGAAATTACTGCACGTTCCACCGTACCAGCTTCAACTGCCCTTCTGGTGCTCGCCACTTCACCATGTTGTACGGCAGTGCTGGTAGAAGGTCCAGGATGGGCTGCACTGCTGTTGTATGCCTCACCACGTAATCCGGCAGCGCCAGCCCCACTCTGCTGCCCTTGAAACGGATCCTGCTCTACCTGCGGTCTAGCGACACGGGGCCAGGTATGCCTGGTGGTATCAGGGACCTCAACCTCCTCGTCCGAACTTTGGGTCAGACTGCCACTGCTTTCTACAGGTTCGTATTCTGACCCACTAGATTCGTCAGATGAGGGTTCCCATTCCTCATCCAACTGGGTCAGAATCCTGAAGGTCTCTTCAGGAGAATACCTTATTTGACATTTGGGCAACTAAATTTAGGGGTATTCCTGAGACTACCCAAGAAAAAAAAGCAAGCCTGTCTTACAAATGGGAGGCTAAGCGAATACAGAAGCTGCTGCGATTGATAAAAATTATCAAAACTGATATTTTTTATCGCCGCAGCGCTTGTGTAGTGATTGTGCAGTGATACAAAAAAATATGTTTTTTGTCACTGCGGCGGGGCGGGTGTGGGTGAACTCACGTGTGGGCGACCGATCAGGCCTGATCGGGCAAACACTGCGTTTGGGGTGGAAGGCGAACTAAGGTGACAGTAATACTATTATAGATCTAACCGTGATCAGTTCTGATCACTTACAGATACTATAAAGTACAAACGCTGATTAGCGCTACGCTAATCAGCGAATCAGTGAGTGTGGTGGGCTGGGCGAGAATGCTAACTACCTACCGAAGGGGCCTAAACTAAACTAAGACTAAGGCCCCTTTCACACGGGCGAGGTTTTCTGCGCGGGTGCAATGCGTGAGGAGGACGCATTGCACCCGCACTGAATCGGACCCATTCATTTCTATGGGGCTGTGCACATGAGCGGTGATTTTCACGCATCACTTCTGCGTTGCGTGAAAATCGCAGCATGCTCCAGTTTCTGCGTTTTTCACGCAACGCAGGCCCCATAGAAGTGAATGGGGCTGCTGGAAAATCGCAAGCATCCGCAGCCAGAGTGCGGATGCGTTGCGATTTTCCCGCATTGTTGCTTAGCAACAGGACCCAATCTCTATTATTTCCCTTATAACATGGTTATAAGGGAAATAATAGCATTCTTAATAAAGAATGCATTGTTAAATGATGAGGAAGGGGTTAAAAATAATAAAAGTTAACTTACCTTAGCCACTTGATCGCGTAGTCGCGATCTGTCCTCTCTTTCCCTGCAGCATCTATGATCTAAAGGACCTGTGATGACGTCACATCACATGGCCCAATCACATGCTCCATCACTATGGTGATGGAGCATGTGATGGGCCATGTGATGCTGTGACATCATCACAGGTCCTTTTCCTACAAGCAAGCTAACGGAGAGGAGGCCGGGCTTCGCGATCAAATGGAACAGGTATGTTAATATTAGTTTATTATTTTTAACCCATTCAGCACCGGGTTCAACATTAGGAAGATGGCCAAGGGTATTATTTCACATTATAACTATGTTATAATGTGAAATAATACCAGCGAGATTAATTTCTGACCGAACATGCACTTCTGTGAAGAAGTGCAGGTTCGAGTCTGGAGCTACCAAAGTGCCGATTTTTCTCCCGCACGTGCAAAACGCATGACAGCGCTTTGCACTCACAGGGAAAAATCGCGGCGATTCCCATAACGCACCCGCACTGTTTGACGGAGTGCTCCGCAACGCCTGTGTGAAAGAGGCCTAACAGTCAAACCTAGTAAAAAAAGTCACAGTTCACAAAAGTGACACTGATCACTTTTTCCCTTTCACTATGTATTGACAGGGGGTGATCAAGGGGTTAGTGGGGTGATGGGGGGTGATCAGGGCCTAATATGTGGTGTTTGGTGCACTTACTTGGGATTTGTGCTCTGTGCTGGGTCCAACCGATGAAAAGGACCCAGCACATGGCACAGAGACCCTTATAAAATCATTATATTTATAAATACAACTAACATTATACTTTTCCATAGGTGATTTTAAAAATCACCAGCCTGCCAGCGCTGATCATTGGCTGGCAGGTTAGTGACTCGCTTCTCCTGCGTCCAGTGGTGCGTTCCACTTTACGCATGGAGCGCAAATCTCGCATCTCGCGAGATGACGCGCCAGCAGCGTCCAGGAGGAATAAACCGACCGCCGCCAGGACTCAATCCTGCGTATGGCGGTCGGGACATGGTTAGAAGTGGGTTTTGTAAATTTTCCAAGCCTTCTAACGTCCCCAAAAATATAAAATGTCATTTGAAAAATGATCCAAGCATGAAGTAGACATATGGGAATATAAAGTAATAACAATTTTTGGAGGTATTACTATCTTTTATAAAAGTTTAGAAATTTAAGTTTGGAAATTTGCTAATTTTTCAAAATTTTTAGTAAATTTGTTTTTTTTTTATAAATAAAAATGAAATTTTTTGACTAAATTTTACCACTGTCATGAAGTATAATATGTAAAGAGAAAACAGTCTCAGAATGGCCTGGATAAGTAAAAGCATTTTAAAGTTATCACCAAATAAAGTGACACATGTCAGATTTGCAAAAATGCCCATGTCCTTAAGGTGAACTATGGCAGGGTCCTTAAGAGGTTAAGCTAAGTGCATTTTATTTTGCATTTTGTTGTTTCTCTTGTGTTAGTTGCTTTCTAGGCCTCAGGGAGACACTGGTTCCATTATCTGGGAAGGAACCAGTAGTATCATTCCCTGCCACCAGTGCTAGGGCTTTCCAGGATCTCCAGGACCAAGATTCCGGTGTATGAGTATTCCCACCTTCAGGGTCTACTCATATTGGCAGGAATCAGGGAGAGGTCTAGGGATTCCTTGGAGGTCACCATCCTTCTCCCTTAGTTTTGAGACCTAGACTCCGGTCTATTTCCTTCTGTGGGTGTTCTGGTGTTTTCCCTCCCCTATACTTGTGACATTATCAACAGCCTTAAACCGTCATTTTGTTTGTGTCAGTACAGCGATGGATACTGTTTCTGCACTGGTCAATCTTTTGCAGGGACTGTCTTTGGAAGTGACTGACCTCCGCACGGTTGTCTCGCAGTTTCAGAGACCACGGGTGGCGGTTTCCAGCAATGGGGACCAGGCCTGCCCGGAACCTTAGGTCGCTCTCCCAAATTGGTTTTCCGGGGGAAGTGACAACTTTGTTCAGTTCAGGGAGTCATGCAAACTATATTTTAAACTAAGTCCTAACTCTTCTGAGGACCAGAGTTAAAGAGTGGGGATTATTATTTCATTATTGAAAGGTGATGCTCAGTATTGGGCTTTTTCTTTGCCGACCAGATCACAATCCCTCCGGTTGGTAGATTCATTTTCAGAGCTCTGGGACTTATCTACGATGACCCAAATTGGGTCTCCTTGGCTGGGACTAAGTTTCGTGGTTTACGCAGGGAGAACATTCTGCTGAGTCCTATTGCTCTGAATTTAGGAAATGGGCAACTGATAATGAGTGGAATGACCCAGCCCTCCATAGTCAATTCTGTCAAGGGTTACCCGAGAACCTGAAGTACGCATTGGCATTTCACAAATATCCAGAATCAATGGAGGCAGCCATGTCTCTGGCAGTACGTATTGATAGACACCTGAGCGAGAGGTCTAAGGTTTCTCTCGCTCAGGACGCACTCTTATGGGGAGGCGGCCTTTTCCAACATTTTGGGTAGGGAGGCACTTGAGCTTATTTCTGATGATGAACCAATGCAGTTGGGGGACACACTCCGGGACCTGGTAATAAAAACGTTAGGGTTAAAAAAAAGACTCTGCTTTTTCTGTGGTAATGGGGGACATTTTGTTAATGTATATCCTTATGTTAAACGTCAAAGGTGAAAAAGTAAAAAAAAAAATAATGTGTTTGGTTCTCTTCTCCCTCTTGGTGGTGTGGGTGGGGAATCTAAGAATGTACTTTTGTCATTTACCTGTAGTACCAGAATTCTCCTGCATGCCAAGGTGGCGCTAGACTACAAAAACTGTGGGAATTTAAGTATTTATTGACAGTGGGGCAGGGGTTAACCTAGTGGATGCCCAATCTGTCCATATGCATGGTTTGACAACAAGCGCATTTGATAAAAGTATTTCGGTGCTTGCTATTGATTCCGCTCCATTCTCACAAAAGTATTTGTCACAAATTGGGTTGACCGAACCCGAACTGTATAGTTCAGGTTCGTACCGAATTTTGGGGTGTTCATGACACGGACCCGAACCCGAACATTTACAAAAAAGTTTGGGTTCGGTGTACGGAGATTTCTACGGCGCATTTTAAAAGACTCCAAAGCAGCCAATCAACAAGCGTCATGCTACTTGCTCCAAGAGGCCATCACAGCCATGCCTACTATTGTCATGGCTGTGATTGGCCAAGTGCAGCATGTGACCCAGCCTCTATTTAAGCTGGAGTCACGTAGTGCCGCACGTCACTCTGCTCTGATTAGTGTAGGGATAGGATGCAGTGGCTGTGTGGGCGAGATTAGGCAGGGAAAACTCAGCAAAAACACCTAATGAAGTGATCGATCTACAGCTGTGAATCATTCAACCTCTGCTACTTAATTGCTCACTGGTTTTTAGGCTGCCCAGAGCGTTTTCGGTCACTTTTTATGGGGTGATCGGTGGCCATTTTGTGTCTTGTGGTGCACCAGCACAAGCTGCCACCAAGTCCATCAATCCATCAATACTAGGATTTTTTTGCTATATCCTACATCAGGGGCTTGGCTGTGCTTATTGTCACACCTAGAAACTCAGGATAGAAATTTATATATTTTATTGAGGAGTGAAATTCACTTGCCAAAATAGCAATTACCTAAATCTGGTGTTCCAGCTGTGGATGGCTAAGTTTAATAATGTCCGGCAAAGGATAGATTTTTTATGGGGTAAAATTCAATTGCCAAAATAGCAATACCGTAAGTCGGTGGTTTCAGCTATGGCTGGCCAAGTTTAATAGTGTCCGGTAAAGGATAGATTTTGTTCTGGGGTTAAATTCTATTGCCAAAATAGCAATACCGTAAATCGGTGGTTTCAGCTGTGGCTGGCCAAATTTAATAGTGTCCGGCAAAGGATATATTTTGTTCTGGGGTGAAATTCAATTGCCAAAATAGCAATACCATAAATCTGGTGTCCCAGCAGTGGCTGGCCAAGTTCAATAGTTCTGGCAAAGGATAGATTTTGTTCTGGGATGAAATGAAATTGCCAAAATAGCAATCCCCTAAATCTGGTGTTCCAGCTGTGGCTGGCCAAGTTTAATACTGTCCGGCAAAGGATAGATTTTAAATTGTTGTGTGAAATATTAGCATTTTTTCCAGGTACAAACCCTTGCACTGCATATACGAAAGTAAACTTACAATTGGCAGTTACATTCTTGTACGAAATAAAAGCCTTTTTGGGCTGTGAAGCCAAAGGTAGTTGCCAATAACTGGTTTTGAATTTTTTTAAATAAATTAGTGTAGACCCCAAAACATTCGGAAAATATAAAAGATAAAACAAAGTGTAAGTGCACAGTAGTATAACAATGGTTGGGTGAGGCCTGTATACATGTCTATTCTGCATAAGGTACAAACAAGTCCTGTGGGATACATGCCTGGTTCTTTTTAACCAACAAAAACTTGCCCACATTGTCTGCGGAGAGGCGGCTGCGCTTGTCTGTGATAACACCCCCTGCCGTGCTAAACACACGTTCAGACAATACAGTGGCTGCAGGGTAGGCCAGCACCTCCAAGGCATAAAGGGCAACCTCATGTGCCCAATTTGATGACCCAGAAGTTGAATGGGGCAGACCCAGTGGCGTAGCTAGAAATTATTGGGTACCACAGCAAATTTTTGACTTTGGCCCCCCTCCCACAGTAATTTTTGCGCAAACTCCTTCCTTTTATGCCGCCATGCCTGTGGCTACTAAAGATCGCTCTCTCAGACCAGGCCCAGCAGCTGTTCCATTCGCTTTCTACACTGTCTATACTGCCACTGTATATAATTTCATTGTATAATACTGTTGAGGGGGCCCTGGCAAAGTCCTTTAGTCCTCCTCCTCCTTCTGGATGGGTCCTTTCTAGGTCATGGCCCCAAAACAGTTGCTTCCCCTGTAGCTATTCCCCTAGGCAGACCAGTTGGTGTACTGTTCCACCATGTTGCTGAAATGCTGCCTCCTGCTAACATGTTCAAGATCTGCTGGCGGTGCAGGTGGTTGTGGCGTGATGACAAAGCTTTTCCACATTTTGCCCATGATAACCCTGCCTTCTGAGGTGTTGGTGGTGACCCATCTTCGTGGGCAAATTCTTCCTCCTCCTCCTCTGCCTTCACCTTGTGCTTCCACTGAGTCCCCGGTGTCGGGTGTGAATGCCATGAGCAGCGTGTCTACTAGCGGGCACTCCTTGTAGCGTTGATGCAACAGGGTCCTCCTCATCCTCCAGAACAGTGCCCTGGCTGGACAATTGTGTTCCAGGCCAGGGACTATGTTGGTGCAGGAACCCACCCTTCCAGCCACTTGGATGTCACTGGCCTTAAGTTAAGGATAAGGTGTGTATATAGTTTTGTTTGTTTATATAGTAAGTTTAGCTGCATTATAGTTATTTTAATATGTTTTTAAGAAAATTTGTAAATAGTTTGTTAATGGTTTGAGTAAAAGGGGGTGTTGTGTGTGTTCGATTAAATTGATTTTTACTGTCTGGTGTTTAGGAATTTCTGCACTCCAAATTCAACACGTGTGGCAGGCAGGGGATGTGCGTCAAACCAGCTAGGCCCAGACCTGCTAGTATATTTCGCCCATTAGCGCACAACACCAGGCCGGGCTGGAGGCTCAGTGGCACCAACCAATGATCGGTCTGTTGTTCCATGCCTGTCCACAGCTCCTGCGCGGTGCGGGGTTTGTCCCACAAATACACAAGTTTTAAAACAACCTGCTGTCGTTCCCCCCTGGATGTGTTGCTGTGGGTGGTAAAGGTGTTACGCTGAGCAGATGAGGAGGTGGTAGAGGAGGAGGAAGCCGAGTATGAGGAGGAGGTAACAGGATACAAAGAGAAATGCCCAGCAATCCTCGGGGGCGGAAGGACATTCGCATAAATGCTATCCGCCTCTAGGCCAGCCGCTACATTTACCCACTGTGTTGTTGGTTATGTTGACGTTGCCATAGATAGCGATGCGCAGTGCACACTTGATTTTGTCCGCCACTTGGTTGTGCAGGGAAGAGATGGCTCGCCTGCAAAAGTAGCGGCGGCTGGGATACTTGTACTGTTGGACAGCCACCGCCATAAGGTTTTTAAAACTGTCTACCAGACAGAATGACAGCATTTCAAAGGACCAGGAAAATTTAAATAAGGCAATCAGAGCCATGGGTAGGGGGGTACTTCCTAGTTCTATTTCTTTTTCTCTACAGTGTTTGGGAGATGGACAGCTAATAGCTGAACACTTCCATGGGATTTGGTGGAGATGCTTGGTGACAATAACAGATGTGGTGGCGTTGCTGCCACATCCTCTGTTTGCTGGGTGACAGGTGCCACTGTCACTCACTTGGGCTCAAGTTTAGAATTTTTATTTATTATTTTTCAGTATTTTATTTGAAGTCATTTTTCTATCCATATATGTTTGCAGGGCATTTACCTACATTTTGCTGCCTTTTGCAGCCTTCTAGCCCTTTCCAGGGCTATTTTACAGCCATTTAAGTGCCCAAAAGTTCGGGTCCCCATTGACTTCAGGTCGAATTGGGATCCCGAACCTGAACATTTTCGTGAAGTTCGGCCGAACTTCTGGAACCCGAACATCAGGTGTTCGCTCAACTCTAGTCACAAATAGTGCAGGACATTCGCCTAAAGGTGGGAGATTCTCATCAAGAATCCATTTCATGTTTTGTGCTGGAGGGTCTGCCTGCTCCTCTGGTGCTAGGTTTACCGTGGTTATTCAAACATAACCCTACCATCGATTGGCAAGCGAGACAGATTCTTCATTGGAGTGATTTTTGCATAGACAACTGTCTTAGCACGTCGCTTTCTGGTGTAACCACTAAAGTGGTACCTTCGTTTATTTCGGATTTTTCTAATGTATTCTCTAAAAGTGGATACCAGGAGTTGCCTCCACATCGGGAGTATGATTGCCCCGTCAACCTTGTTCCCGGAGCTAATTGTCCAAGTTTCGGTTGTATAATCTTTCCGAACCCGAAATAGCCGCAATGCGAGAATATATCACCGAGAGATTGGCCAATGGTCATATTAGACCATCCAAATCCCCAGTGGATGCAAGGTTCCTCTTCGTTAAGAAAAAGGATGTAACTCTTAGGCCATGTTTAGACTTCTGTGAGCTTAATCGCATTACTGTCCATGATCCTTATCCTCTTCCTTTGATCCCGGAATTGTTTAATCAGATTGTCAGTGCCAAGGTGTTCTCGAAGTTTGATTTGAGGTGGGCATATAATCTGATAAGTATCAAGGAGGGGGATGAATGGAAGACGGCCTTTAATACCGGCCCTGAGGGTCATTTTGGATCGGATCAGGTTGTATTATGTCTTATATAGCCATGACGGATCCGTCATGAACACCGTTGAAAGTCAATGGGGGACGGATCCGTTTTCTATTGTGTCTGAGAAACCACATGCTTGCAGCATTATTCTGTCCGCAATGGGGACGCAACCAAACGGAATGCATTCTGGTACATTCTGTTTAGTTCAGTTCAGTTTTGTCCCAATTGACAATGAATAGGGACAAAACTGAAGTGTTTTCTTCCACCATTAAGATCCTATGAGGGATCACAATAGCGGAAAGGCAAAGTGCAGGTGTGAAAGTAGCCTAAGCTGGTAGGGGAGCAATAAAGAAGGATAATGCACCAAGTCCAGATCAAGTCTTGACTCTAATAAGATAAAACCCCAAGGGGTCAGCAATAAGTGCACTCCGCCAACGCCACAGTGGGTTGTGGTGGCTCTAGGTAGGCTGCAGGCTGCCTAATGAAAATGGTTGTTCCTTCAGGGTAGATGGCCGTTCCACGTGGTGGTCAAAGCTACTGTATGCCCCTCTGTTACGGAGCGGGAGGTCTTTGTCAAAGAAAAGCAGGTGCCGGGAGAGGTGGCTCACTGCTGGAGATGAAGTTTGAGGCCTTAACAGGTGGATGCTGTGCAACAATAGGTAGTCAAAACTGCACGCTGCCTCCCTTCTTTAACTGCACGTCGTCTCCCTTCATAAATTGCATGACGTCTCCCTTCTTAGATTGCACGCCTCCTCCTTTTAAAACTGCATTCTCTCTCCCTTTTTAACTGAATGCCGTCTCCCTTCTTTAACTGCACACCATCTCCATTCTTTAATTGCAAGCTGTCTCCCTTCTTTAACTGCACACCGTCTCCCTTCTTTAACTAAATGCCATCTCCCTTTTTAATTGCATGCCATCTTCCTTCTTTAACTGCATACCATCTCTGTTCTTTAACTGCACGCAGTCTCCTTTCTTTAACTGCACGACATATCTGTTCTTTAACTGCATGCCGTCTCCCTTCTTTAACTGCAAGCCGCCTCCATTCTTTAACTGCACACTGTTTACCCTCCTTAACTGCATGCCATCTCACCTCCTTTAACTGCATGCCGTCTCTCCTATTTAATGGCATGTCATCTCCCTTCTTTAACTGCAAGCCGTCTCCCTTCTTTAACTGCAAGCCATCTCCAGTGGCGTAACTAGAGTGTTATGGGCCCTGGCACAAACTTTGGATTTTTTCTACACTAAACCCGATGCATGGCTACACTCACCGAATCTAACTAATAAAATCTGGTCCTACCTCATCCAGAGTGTCACTGGCGTCGGCATGATGTCCGCTGGATCCAGAACAAGGTCCCTGTGGGGAGAAAAAAAGAATAATCGCATAAGGAAGGGATGGTGACTGCCCCTGTGAAATCACCAGCAGGGGGTGCTGTGCTGGCCTGTAAGACCGAGCCATGCCAATGTATAGCAGGGTAATCTAGGACATTTCCCCTAAGTACTACCGCACAGTACTAATGCTCACATTGTGGCCCCTCACAGTAACGAAGCCCACCTTGTGGTCCCTTCACGATAGTTATGTCCTTCTTGTGGTCCATCTCTGCAGTTTCCGTCCTCGTGGTCCGTTCTCCGTTTCCGCCCAGCCACGTACCAGTGATGGGCCCGAGCTGCGTTGGATGCCACATCGCTGTGAACATGCTTCATCCTCATCCTCGTTCTCCAGTAGTGGGCTCTGGCTGTCCAAATTTGTACCTGGCCTCTGCTGTTGCAAAAAACCTCCCTCAGAGCCACTTCTAAAAGACTGACCTGAAAGTGTTAGAAATTACCCGTTTTCCTCCTCCTCCTCCTCCTCCTCCTGGGCCACATCCTCTTCCATCATCGCCCTAAGTGTTTTCTCAAGGAGACATAGAAGTGGTATTGTAACGCTGATAATGGCGTCATCGCCACTGGCCATATTGGTGGAGTACTCAAAACAGTGCAACAGGGCACACAGGTCTCGCATGGAGGCCCAGTCATTGGTGGTGAAGTGGTGCTGTTCCGCAGTGCGACTCACCCGTGCGTGCTGCAGCTGAAACTCCACTATGGCCTGCGGCTGCTCGCTCAGTCTCTCCAGCATGTGCAAGGTGGAGTTCCACCTGGTGGGCACGTCGCATATGAGGCGGTGAGCGGGAAAGCCGAGGTTACGCTGTAGCGCAGACAGGCGAGCAGCGGCAGGATGAGAACGCCCGCACAGATAGCTTGCACTTTAAGCAGCAGCTCTGACATGTCAGGGTAGTTGTGAATTAATTTCTGCACCACCAAATTCAGCAAATGCGCCAGAGCTGCAACGAGATTTCGTCCATTATCGCACACCACCAGGCCGGGCTTGTGGCTGACCGGCAGCAACGATTCGTTTGTATTTTTTTCTATACCCAGCCACAACTCCTGCGCGGTGTGGGGCCTGTCTCCCGAACACATGAGTTTCAGAACGGCCTGCTGACGTTTATCCCAGGCTGTGCTGAAGTTGGTGGTGAAGGTGTGTGGCTGACTGGATGAGCAGGTGGAAGAAGAGGAGGAGGAAGAAGCCGAGTAGGAGGAGGAGGCAAAGGAGGCAAAGAATGATGCCCTGCGATCCTTGGCGGCAGAAGGACGTGCGCCAAACAGCTGTCCGCCTGGGGCCCAGCCGCCACTACATTTACCCAGTGTGCAGTTTAGAAGATATAGCATCCCTGGCCGTGCTTACTGGTCCACGTATCTGTGGTTAGGTGGACCTTGCCACAGATGGCGTTGCGCAGTGCACACTTGATTTTATCCGATACTTGGTTGTGCAGGGAAGGCACGGCTCTCTTGGAGAAGTAGTGGCGGCTGGGAATGATGTACTATGGGATAGCCACCGCCATCAGCTGTTTGAAGCTGTCCGTTTCCACCAGCCTGAATTACAGCGTTTCAAAGGCCAGTAGTTTAGAAAAGCTTGCATTCAGGGCCAGGGATCACGGGGGCTAGGTGGGAAATTACGCTTTCTCTACAAGGTTTGTGAGATGGAGAGCTGAATGCTGCCGTGTGACATGGTGGAGATGCTTGGGGATGGAGGTGGTGGTGTTGGTGGCACATCCTATGTTTGCTGGGTGGCAGGTGCCAACGTTCCTCCAGAGGTGGAGGAAGAGGCAGAGGCAGCAGCAGAAGAGGGAGCATAAGGGGCCTGAGCCCTTTCTTGGTTATTATGGTGCTTACTCCACTGCAGTCCGTGTATTGCATGTAGAGTAGATGCCTGTTCATACGGGTTGTGCTAAAGTTCAGAACGTTAATGCCTCGCCTCAGGCTCTGATGGCACAGCGTGCAAACCACTCGGGTCTTTTGTCATCGTCAGCATGTTGTGTGAAGAAATGCCATGCGAGGGAACTCCTTGAAACTGCCTTTGTTGTGCTCGGTCCCTGGTTGCGTTGGCCAGTAGCAGGCGAACTCTCTTGGCAACGGCTGTTCTGCTTTTGGACCATGCTCCCTCTTTTGCTACGCTGTTGGCTCGCTCTCACTACTGTCTCTTCCTCTGAACTCTGAAAGTCAGTGGCACGACTTTCATTCCATGTGGCGTCTAGGACCTCATCGTCCCCTCCATCGTCTTCCACACAGTCTTCCTCCCTGACCTCCTGTTCGGTCTGCACACTGCAGAAAGACGCAGCAGTTGGCACCTGTGTTTCGTCATCATGAGAGACGTGCTGACTCTGCTGAGGTGGTATTTCCATGTCCTCATCAGGAAACATAAGTGGTTGTGTGTCAGTGCATTCTATGTCTTCCACTGCTGGGGAAGGGCTAGCTGGATGCCCAAGGGAAACCTTGCCAGCAGAGTCTTCAAACAGCATAAGAGACTGCTGCATAACTTGAGGCTCAGACAGTTTCCCTGATATGCATGGGGGTGATGTGACAGACTGATGGGCTTGGTTTTCAGGCGCCACCTGTGCGCTTTCTGCAGAAGACCGGGTGGAAGATAATATAAACCTGCTGGATCCACTGTTGATCACCTAATCGACTAGCTCCTGTACTTGCTCAGGCCTTACCCTCCTTAGAACGGCATTAGGCCCGACCAAATATCGCTGTAGATTCTGGCAGCTACTGGGACCTGAAGTAGTTGGTTCACTAGGACGTGTAGCTGTGGCAGAACGGCTACGTCCTCTCCCAGCATCAGAGGGTCCACTAACACCACCAAGACCATGTCTGCGACCCTTATTAGATGTTTTCCTCATTGTTACCATTCACCACAATAAGGAAAACGTATTTGGCCCAATGTATAGAGTTCAAATGAAGGCCTTTTTTACAGGCACCTAACACTATCTACCTATCTATTTATGTACCATATTACACTAATACAGCCACAGCAGAAACCACAGATTTAGGGGATATCAATTGTAGGCCTAGTATTTAGGGCCTGGCTGAAACGTATCCTTTACGGACAGAATTACACTTGGAGAGGCACAGTAGCGTGTGGAAATATAGAGGATTTAGCTTTCAGCCCTTGTATTTAGACCCTGAGTGTAATATACCCTTTTACGGACAGAAATAAACTTGGAACTGCACAATAGTGTGTGCAAATAGAGGATTACGCTTTCAGCACATGTATTTAGACCTTGAGTGTAATATACCCTTCTACGGACAGAAATACACTTGGAGATGCACAGCAGCATGCGCAAACATAGATGATTTATTTTTCAGGCCTTGTGTTTAGACGCTGACACACTGAGTGTAATATACCCAATTACGGACAGAATTAAACTTGGAGAGGAACAGCGGAAAGCACAGATGTTTAAGATTTCTATTTCAGGGATTTTATTTAACCACAGAAAAAAATCTATCCTTTGACGGACAGTATTACACTTGGCCAGCAACAGTTGAAACCACTGATTGGTATTTTGGCAATTGAATTTCACCTTTCAATAAAATATAGCAATTTCTATCCTATGTTTCAAGGTGTGACAATGAGCGCAACTCCTTATGTAGGATATTGCAAAAAAAAGCCTACTATTGAACCCAAAAATATATGTTAAACTTGGTGGCAGCTCAAAACATGTGCTGGTGCACCAAAAGATCACAAAATGGCCGCCAATCACCCCAGAAGAAAGTGACAGAAAATGCTCTGGGCAGCCTAAAAACCAGTGAGCAATGAACAAACAGAAGTTGAATGATTCACAGCTGTAGATCGATCACTTCATTAAGTGGTTTTGCTGAGTCTTCCCTGCCTAATCTCGCCCTCACAGCAGCTGCATCCTATCCCTACACTAATAAGAAAAGAGTGATGGGCGGCGCTACATGACTCCAGCTTAAATAGAGGCTGGGTCACATGCTGCACTTGGCCAATCACAGCCATGCCAATAGTAGGCATGGCTGTGGTGGCCTCTTGGGGCAAGTATTACCGCCGAACACCGAACCCAAACTTTTCCGTAAATGTTCAGGTTCTGGTCCGTGTCACGAACACACCAAAATTTGGTACGAACCCGAACTATGCAGTTCGGGTTCGCTCGGCCCTAATTATAGCTATATAATAATATTTATAAATATATTATGACTAATAACTATATATACACGTATAAATTAAGTTTAGCCTCTATTTCTGAAAAAATTTCTGGCGGAATTCGAACTCACAGCTTCTGCATCACAGCCCAGAACTTTAACCACTACACTATATAGTCAGTCAGTAAAAACAATTAAATATGAGACTTCAATAATTATAGGAATACTTACTAGTAGTTAGTATTCCTCTACAGTAGAAGCACTGACTCCATATATATGGACATAGCTATATATAGATACAATCATCCTGTCAGGGCGATTTGTCCCATGTTTTCCATGACCACTTGAGAATTTTTAATGATTGTTTTATAATTTTTATAATAAAGATAGAATGATATAATCGATTCCGGTTGTTGCTATTATTTGGTGTTTGATTCTGTCCGGAGCATTGGCGTTTGCCTGTGGCTCCTGTTCATAATAGGTTTTTATAGCTATATTTAGAGTCTGTAACGCACCAAATTGATCAGTTAGGATCTCAACTGCGGAGTCCTTTGACATCCACTCCTATCACACTACTTGAGTGTTGATGGAGTCTTTTGCGGCTGCTCAGTGTGTACCCCAGGCGGCTCTCTCAGTCTTAAGCGGAGAGTATGGGGTAACAAAATCATGTACCGCGTACTAAAGATAGAGTGTAAAACTAATAGTGAGGAGAGTTCGTTTTAGGAATCAGAGTACAGATTAAAGTTCATGAATAACAGCTCTAGGCAATGTTCAGAAATCCCAGGCCTGCAGTACTAATAGTCACCAGCGCAGTCCCTTCCTTTCAGTGAGCAATGTCAGTGAACAAAATGACAGGCTGATACTTGCTGTTAGAAGTCATGCAGGGATCCTGCAGTGGTGGAGCTGGATAAGGTAGGTGAGGGTTTCTCCTGGAGGTTCAGAGTTGCAGGTAGTTAGAAGCTTGCGTCCTCGTGGTGAATGGAGCAGGCAGGGTGCGCACTCCATTAGTGGAACACCCTGTGCAGCACCTGGCTCCTATTTATTGACCAAGTGTGGATGGGCGGAGCCACCTTAGACGGCCCAGCGGCCACTGCTTCCAGCCTGGGAGGCAAACAGCGATCGTTGTCATGGTTACACAGGGCATGGATCCAGGCTGGAGCGCAAACCACCGTATCCTTACAGTACCCCCTTAAGGGGACCCTCTCCGGGTACCCCAGTAGGGGAGGGTCGGTCGGGAAATCTCCTGTGGAACAACCTTTGGAGTCTGGGTGCATGGACGTCTCGCACATCTTCCCAAGAGTCATCCTGAGACCCGTAACCCTTCCATCTAACGAGGTACTGGATCCTCCCCGTCTTCTTCTGGAGTCGAGAAGCTGCTCAACCTCAAATTCCTCCTCACCACGGACATCTATCGGGGGAGGGTTGAGGAACCCGTGAGGGGAACGGGCTAGGTCTAAACGGTTTTAGCAACGATACATGGAATGTGGGATGTACCTGTAGTCGAGGAGGAAGGGTAAGTCTCACCGTGTTGGGGTTGATAATTCTTTCTATCAGAAACGGACCCAAAAATTGCCTACCCAGTTTCTTAGCAGGTACCCCCAACCGAAGGTTTCTCGTTGACAGCCATACCGAGTCTCCAACCTGATAAGGAGGATTTTCTCTTCTGTGACGGTCGTAGTAGATCTTCTGCCTTTCCTTTGCCCGTTGGAGGTTGTCTTTCAGCATCATGAGGGTTGTTTGCAAGGTAGTTACATAATCATCTGTGGCAGGAACGTTTGTAGGAAGGCTGATTTCAGGGAGAGACCTAGGGTGGAATCCATAATTAGCAAAGAATGGACTATGTAGAGTGGAGGAATTTACAGAATTGTTGTAAGCGAATTCGGCAAGAGGGAGTAGGCTTTCCCAGTCATCTTGAAGGAATGAGCAGTGACATCTGAGAAATTGTTCCAGACATTGGTTCACCCTTTCCGTCTGCCCGTTAGTTTGGGGGTGGTAGGCGGTAGACATTCTATGGTCGATTTGGAGTCTAAGACAAAGTGCTCTCCAAAATTTGGATATAAATTGTGAACCCCTGTCTGATATAACTTGGGTAGGGATTCCATGTAGTTTTATGACATTGGACAGAAAGGCCTCGGCAGTTTCACTGGAGGAAGGTAATTTTTGAGGGCGATGAAGTGTGCCATCTTAGTTAGTAGGTCTACTACAACCATGATGGTGTTGTTTCCTCTGGAGCGGGGAGTTCTACAATGAAGTCCATTGAAACCCATTCCCAGGGTCTGTTGGGGATAGGAAGACTCATAAGAAGGCCATATGGTCGATTTCTATCACTTTTGCATGAGGCACATGTCTCACATGTGGAAACATATTGCTTAATTTCTTTGGTCATTTTTGGCCACCAGAAGTTCCTGCGTATCAGGTTTATGGTTTTGGCAATGCCAGGGTGTCCCGCGAGGGGTGTGTCATGGCAGAGTTTGATTACCTGGGTGGTGAGAGGAGTTGGTATGTACAGTAGGTTGTTTTTGTAGAGGAAACCCCGTTGGTCTTTCCGAGTCCCGGGGATGTTAGCACAGTCAATTTTCAGAGCATCCTTAAGCTGGGTTTCCAATTCGATGGTGGCGAGGATAATTTTGTTAGGTGGTATAATGCATGTGGGGGCTGTGACTGCGGCGCGGCATTCAGCCAGACGTGATAAGGCGTCAGCCTTCCCATTTTTGAGCCTGGTCGATAAGTAATTTGAAAGTCGAATCTGTCAAAAAAAACTCCACCGTACCTGACGTGCTGACAGTGTTTTACTGGTTTTCAGGTATTGTAAATTACGGTGATCCGTGTATATTGTGATGGGGTGTGTTGAACCTTCAAGTAGGTGCCTCCAGTTCTCTAGGGAACATTTTATGGCAAGAAGTTCCTTTTCCCCTATGGGGTAGTTGATTTCAGCTGTGTTTAGAGTCTGGGAGTAAAACCCGACAGGATGTAGTGGGGATGAGAAGGAGCTCCGCTGGGACAGAACAGCTCCTATGGCTGCCTGTGATGCATCTACTTCCAGCACAAAGTGATAGTTTGGATTCGGAATGGTCAGAATTGGTGCTGAAGTGAATTTGTCTTTAAGTAACTCAAAAGCTGATTGGGCCTCCATGGACCAAACAAATTTCGTATTGACACTAGTTAATCTGGTTAGGGGTTTGATGGTAGCGGAGAAGTCTTTGATGAATTTCCTGTAGAAGTTCGAGAACCCTATGAAACGCTGGAGGGCTTTCCTAGAGTCCGGAATCGGCCAGTTTTGGATGCAAGTGATCTTTGACTGATCCATCTGAATTCCCTTGGGTGAGATTATATAACCAAGGAACGGAAGGGTAGTAGTCTCGAATATACACTTTTCTGGTTTGACATATAAGTGATGGACGCTTAATCGCGCAAGTACCCAACGGACGTGTTTCCTGTGATCTTGTAGGTTATCGGAGTAGACCAATATGTCATCTAGATAGATGACAACACATACATCTAGTAGATCCCTAAATATGTCGTTGATAAAGTTTTGGAATGTGGCAGGGGCATTGCACAAGCCGAAAGGCATTACCATATACTCAAAGAGTCCGTACCGGGTGCGGAAAGCAGTTTTCCATTCATCCCCGGTTCTAATCCTAATCAAGTTGTATGCGCCTCTCAAGTCCAGTTTAGTGTAGATAGTTGATGTTTGAAGTCTTTCAATAAGCTCGGATATTAGCGGCAGGGGGTACCGGTTTTTGATTGTTATTTTATTTAATGCTCTGTAATCAATGATGGGTCTGAGGCTCAAGTCTTTGTTCCTTACGAAGAACATACCTGCGGCTGCAGGGGAGGTTGAAGGCCGAATGAATCCCTTCCTTAAGTTCTCTTCGAGATACTGTTTGAGGTGGTCAAGTTCTGGTTGTGCCAATGGGTAGATTCTTCCTGTGGGTATTTCACTGCCCGGCAGCAGGTCTATGGGGCAATCGTAGGGTCTATGGGGCGGTAGGGTTTCCGCCATCTTTGCACTAAATACCTCCGAAAACTCTGAGTATTGGGTAGGGACCTGGTTCACCCCTACATGCATGAGAGTTTTAATAGGGAAACAGGTCTCCCTGCAATAACGTGAGGTAAACCCAATTCTCCCTGTTCCCATAGGAGAACTGGTTGATGTAACCGAGCCATGGCAAGCCTAAAATGATGGGGAACGAAGGGGAGTGTATGACATCAAAGGATAAAAATTCTGTGTGGTTATTTTCGCTTGTCACCAAAAGGGGTTGAGTCTGGCTATGGATAGGTCTAGAGGTTGTACCATCAATAAAACTCACGGATATCGATACATCTTTCCTTGTATGGGGAATTTTATTTCTCTCTACTAGATGCTTATCGATAAAATTCCCTGAAGCTCCCGTGTCCACCATTGCATCAACGATAGTTCGGTTTTGGTCCCACTGTAAGGTAAGAGACGTATAAATGTAACCACTTGTGTTGTTATCTTTTCTGCCTAAGTTACAGAACGTCATCATTTTACCTTCATGTTTCTTTCTTATGGCAGGACATCCATCGACCGAATGATCAGCCGACGCACAGTATAAGCAGAGGTTGAGGTTCCGTCTCCGGGTCTTCTCTCTCTCAGTCAGAGGACCACGAATTGCCCCAATCTCCATCATCTCTGCTACAGGATCCGGGCTGGTCTGTCTCGGGGTGGGTGTAAACCCTGAGACTCTCTCGGCCCTACGTTCCCTTAAGCGTCTGTCAATGGTGGTGACCTTCTGCATCAAGGCGTCGAGTGTATGTGGCAGCTCTCCGCGGGCTAACTCATCCTTCAGGGCCTCAGATAGACCGAGACGGAACTGATTTCTAAGAGTGAGATCATTCCATTCAGTCTCACGGGCCCAACGAGTGTATTCCGCAATAAAGTCCTCAACGGGTCGTCTCCCTTGCTTTAGGGTGCGAATGGCGGTCTCCGCAGTCAGCTGCTTGTTGTGGTCCTCGTAAAGGAGGGCCATTGTTTCAAGAAATTGCGGAAAGGAATTCAAGACCGGGTCTTCCTTTTCTAAATAGGTGTTAGCCCATGCTCTGGCCTCCCCCTGAGGTACGAGATCATGGTGAGTACTTTGGTTCTATCGGTAGGATAGGTCCGGGGCGTAACTGAAACATCAGCTTGCACGCATTCAGGAATTCGCGGAACTGCTTCCGGTCTCCTGAGAAAAGTTCAGGTGGACTGACCTTGGGTTCCGGTCCATCGTGGTGGTGTCCTGTGCGCGACGAGACGAGATCTCGCAACGTCTGATTTTCCAATTGGAGATTCTGTACGGTCACGTTAAGGGTTTCCACCCTCTCAGTGAGGGCGACCATGTGCCGCGCGAGCTCCGCTGGATCCATGAGGGTTCCACTAATATGTAACGCACCAAATTGATCAGTTAGGATCTCAACTGCGGAGTCCTTTGACATCCACTCCTATCACACTACTTGAGTGTTGATGGAGTCTTTTGCGGCTGCTCAGTGTGTACCCCAGGCGGCTCTCTCAGTCTTAAGCGGAGAGTATGGGGTAACAAAATCATGTACCGCGTACTAAAGATAGAGTGTAAAACTAATAGTGAGGAGAGTTCGTTTTAGGAATCAGAGTACAGATTAAAGTTCATGAATAACAGCTCTAGGCAATGTTCAGAAATCCCAGGCCTGCAGTACTAATAGTCACCAGCGCGAGTCCCTTCCTTTCAGTGAGCAATGTCAGTGAACAAAATGACAGGCTGATACTTGCTGTTAGAAGTCATGCAGGGATCCTGCGGTGGTGGAGCTGGATAAGGTAGGTGAGGGTTTCTCCTGGAGGTTCAGAGTTGCAGGTAGTTAGAAGCTTGCGTCCTCGTGGTGAATGGAGCAGGCAGGGTGCGCACTCCATTAGTGGAACACCCTGTGCAGCACCTGGCTCCTATTTATTGACCAAGTGTGGATGGGGCGGAGCCACCTTAGACGGCCCAGCGGCCACTGCTTCCAGCCTGGGAGGCAAACAGCGATCGTTGTCATGGTTACACAGGGCATGGATCCAGGCTGGAGCGCAAACCACTGTATCCTCACAGAGTCAGAGCAGGGACTCCTAAGCCTCGGACTCACACTGAGGGATTCCCCCACTTTACAGCGTTCTTCTGCATATAAATAGAGTCTAAATTAGATTTAAATGCACTGGGGTGTCCCCAAGCACTGACTCCATATATGGACATAGCTATAAATGGAGTCAGAGCAAGGACTCCTAAGCCGAACTAGAGTCCCGACACCCTTCCCTCTTTAGAGCAGGGAATGCCTGGTTTAATGCTCGGGTTCTCCCATTGACTTCCATTGTGCTCGGTTCTTCGGTAGAGCACCCAAGCATCCCGAAGTGTTCTACTTGAGCACCTGAGCACTTTGGTGCTCGATCAGCACAAATTATGTCACTTGTATCACTGCTTGAAAAAGGCTTTAAAGTTGAGCCTAAACATCTTCTTCACATGGATGAATAAATTCTACTTTTTTACTTCATCCTGATGAAAGAGCTGCCTTCTTGCATTTTTTTTAATTTATCTATCTATCTATCTATCTATCTATCTATCTATCTATCTATCATCTATCCATCTACTAGAATATTCCCAGTGTAATCCAATGTTACATTATTAACTAATCCTTTTTCCTATTTTTGTTGTTGACATTGCTGAATCTTCTGCCTTCAAGTCTATTTTGTGTCTTCTACTGCAACAATTTTCCAGCCCAATATTGCATTCCCTGCAGCAGCATCCATTTCAAACAATCCTTTCTTCTGTTTAGTGTATTTCATTTCTTTTATCTTCCGCACACTGTCCCCAGAGACTGGAGCTTTCATGAGTTTACCTTTGTATCGTCCTCCCCTGTGTCTTCCACAACAAGTGAACTAAAGTTTACAATGCTGCATTATCCTGGGGGCTGAACAGACCCCCAAGTCTACAAGTATTTATTGTTTATGCAGCTCAGTGAGATTTCATCTCTGAAGACAAGTTTGGATTTAAGAAATGTATTATCATATGCCTATAAGAAGAAAATGAGTTCAGATTTTAAAAGTTCACTGTCTGTTTGTTTAATTAAAGGGGTTGCAAGTGTGCCTCAATCTATGGCAATGCTACTTAAAGGAATCATAAACCAAGAAATTCTCATTTCAAACACTCACTTCTGCAAATTACATTTATCATGTAGACAAAGTTAATATACTTAATAATGTATGTAGAGATGAGCGAAGCAGACGAGAGAGAAAGACTAGTACAGATCCATGTGTTTTCTCAACAATATCTGTGCATTTTGTCAGAGGTACTCTTTTCGTTATGGAAAGTCCGTGGTATACAAAGTACGCATGCACAGTATTATAGACCAAGCGAATCCCTTATTATGCCAAGTATGTGTGAATAAGAAGGAGCCATAATTATACCTTCTGCTGCATAACAAGCAGGTAAACAGTAAGGAGAACACAACAGCAAAAAGCACTATTACTTTCACAGATTGGCAGAGATGCTTTCCTGTTTTTACAGGCTTATGTAGCAGAGCTTGAAAATAGCTAAGCTGGTCTCACATATGCAACTAGTTATTTCAGGACAAAATCTCTTAATCAAAGAAATGCAGATAATAACCATATTTTTAGTTGCAAGGCCCTAGGGGAACCTCTGGGCTTATACTATTTCTATTATGGAGATTAGTTTATATACATGACGACTATTGTAAGCTAGACAAGGCTTCTCTGGACTTCTGGTTAAAATATATGCAAATTAGGATTAGGAAAGCTAATTTAAATATCTTTCCCAGAAACCCAGAGGGCATTGCCTGGTCTACAATACAGTGCACACATACTCAGCGCACCAGGTGCATTTGCAGTGTCCTGAAACACACTGCCTAACCCCTTCCCGACATGTGACGTACTATTACGTCATGAAAGTCAGTGACTTCCCGCATTTTGATGTAATAGTATGTCATGGTGATCGAGCGGTGTGGGCCTGATCACTGCAGGGGTCCAGCAGTCCCTGGTAGCCGGGCCCCTGCTGTATATGCCAGCATCGCTGTTTACAGCAATGCCAGTGGATTAACCACTTCTATGCCACGGTGAGCATGGACTGCTACACAGTAGTGGTTTGCGGCGAGTGAAGGAGCTCATCGAGTCCCCGCACTCCTCTGGCAGAGACCTGATACATGACAAGACAGCCTGATGCCTTGCACAGCATTGGGACCTGCCTTCTACGGGTGCTCGGGAGATGCAGCCCCAGGCTGGGTCTCCTAGGCAACCTGTTAGTGTTTGACTCAGTGTTATACACAAACAGGCAATGCATTACAATACAGATGGGATCTGACCCCCATAAGTTGAAGTCCCAGAGTGGGACAGAAATAAAGTTTAAAAAAAGCTAAAAAAAAAGTGTCTTTAATAAAAAAAAGTTTCAAGTAAAAACAGAAAAAAACGCTCCTTTCCCTAGATTTTATAATGAAAAATAGAAAGAAAAAAGGAAAAACACACATGTTATGTATCGCCGCGTCCGTAACGACCGGCTCTATAAATATATCACATGATCTATCCCGTCTACCCCATGATCTACATGATCTACACCATTAAAAAAACTGTCAAAAAAAGCCATTTTTGTCAACTTACATCACAAAGTGCAAAACCAAGCGATCAAAAAGGCGTATGTCCTCCAAAATGGTACCAATAAAATCATCGCCTCATTGAAAAAAATTGTACCAATAAAACCGTCACCTAATCCCACAAAAAATGAGCCCCTACATAAGAAAATCGCTAAAAAAATAAAAAAAACTATACTCTCAGAACATGGAGACACTAAAACATCCTTGTTTTCTTTCAAATATGCTATTGTGCTAAAGTGAAAAAAATAAAAAGTAGACATATTAGGTATTGCTGCTTCCGTAACAACCTGCTCTATAAAAATATCACATGACCTAAAACCTCAGGTAAACACCGTAAAAAAAAGCTATTTTTTGTCACCTTGCATCACAAAAATTGCAACATCAAGAGATCAAAAAGGCTTGTGCCCCCCAAAATAATGCCAATCAAACCGTCACCTCGGCCGCAAAAAATGAGACCCTAAGACAATCTTTTCTAAAACCTAAATAAGTAAAACTTAAATAAATAAGAAAAAGTATACATATTAGGTATTGCCACATCCGTAATGATCTGCTCTATAAAAGTATCGCATGACCTAACCCCTCAGGTGAACACTATAAAAATAAATAAATAAAAACTGCTAAAAAAATGAAATTTTCAAATTTCATCTCCATTTTCCTTTAATTCTTGTGAAAGGGTTAAAAAAAGTTTGTAAAATCAGTTTTAAGTAAGTTGAGGGGTATAGTCTCTACAATGGGGTCATTTATGGGGGCTTTCTACTATGTAGGCTTCAATGGTCCTTAAAAAGTGGGTTTTGAAAATTTTCTTAAAAATTTCAATATTTGCTTCTAAACTTCTAAGCCTTCTAACGTCCTAAAAAAATAAAATGACATTTACAAAATTATGCCAACATAAAGTAGACATATGGGGAATGTTAAGTAATACATATTTTATGAGGTATCACTCTCTGATTTAAAAGAAGAGAATTTGAAATTTTGAAAATTGCTAATTTTTCTAAACTTTTGGCAAATTTGGGATTTTTTCATAAATAAAGATGAAATATATTGTCTCAAATTTATGACTATTATGAAGTACAATGTGTCACAAGAAAATGGCTTGAATAAGTAAATGTGTTCAAAAGGTATTATTACATAAAGTGACATGTCAGATTTGCAAAGAAATTACCTGGGAAGAAGGGCAAAACTGGCCCGGGGTAGAAGGGGTTAATATTGTGATTGTGTTTCTTGAAAATGTGCTTGAGTTCCCATAAAGTTGCATAGGGAATATATCTCCTCCCTGCTCTCTGGAGGAGAAGATGATAAAGGAGGAGAATGTGAAGTCTGAGGAAAAATCTGCACCTCAGCAGCCATTTTGGAGAGTTATCTAACCTCCAGAGTTCGTTCCATTTACCAGCCCATAGAAGGGGAAGATTACAGCAGACCCAGGAAACCCAGAGAGGGGGTTAGAATATTGGCAAAGGAAGGTAATTGTCGTTTATCAGGCTCTAGCTTCTGCTGCATCTGGTGGAGAAATTGTAAGCTACTGGCTGCCCACCACAACCAAACACAGAAAGGCCATCTGTCAAGAGATAGTATTCCTACAGAGGATACTAAATTATATGACTATACAGTACAGCAGAGATAGTATATCCCTCCAGCCTGGAGTAACCAGAGAGGAAGATTGATTGTTATAGAGCAAAACAACTCCATATGCAACTTTTTGAGAACTAACCTGAACCATTGTAGATGCTGCCTTGCTGTAGATGACTTTTGCGCACATTGATGGCCTTTGGATCAGCTTCAGTAAAGTACTGAAAATTTGTCAAGAGAACTGGTCTCATTATTGTGCAAACTTATCACCTATTTGCACCTTACGGTGCTGGTGTCATGAACACCAGGGACTCTGCATCCCCGGCACCTTAAACCCATTCCACCAAGTGCACCTCAACCACCATCTGCCGGGAGTCCCAGGACAACACAATGTGCCCCGAAGGAACTGGTGCTATACTTCCAATCACTGCACGCCTGCCCAGGAGCTCCACAAAACTGTTAGTAAACTACTACTACACCCATCGGCCCACCATAACTCACATATTGCCCTGTAGAGAAATAAAGTTCCTGGACACCACTGAAGTGCTTTTCGTGTGTTTATTACATTGCTAAGTACATAAAATGCGGATTGCCAGTTTCAATAGAATTGACGTTTCGGCAAAAGTTTTCCTCAGGAAACTGCAAACATAGTAAAAGTAAAGTGGCTTAGTATCATGAAGCAAAATTACATGTCACAATACTAGGTTATACATCTTAGGAAAGGCTATAACATCCAGTAGGTAAGATCATCCGTCCGAACCTCATAAGTATTACTTGTCTCCTACGGAGCTGGATTCTACACTTTTTTCTTCAGTTTACTGGCGGCTGTGTCCAAGCTGAGTCCGCGCTCCCGACAGGTGAAGCAGGTGAGAGCTGCCTCTTTTTTCTATTTTTGAAAATGTTATGTAATGCATTATTAACATCATGCTACTTAATTCCACGAGTATACAGTAGTTGTATGGATGGCAAACCCGGGTTAAGCACCCTGGCTCAGTAGGAAGTTAGATATGGGCTGGCCCCAATCTAGCAAGAGTTTCAGTGATGAAGGAAGCAAAGTCCATGTGCCCATTCTCCTTAGGCCTCAAGTTCCAGAGACTAACATATCTCTGTTAGATCTACAGAAATAGAAAGGCAGAAAGAGAGAGAGTAAAGGAGAACTTGGAATCTGCATGGCCACGCATAGGAAACAGTAGTCTGTACAGTAACCTAGAGCTGGTGGTCCTACAATTGTTTTTTTTTTATGTAATGCTATGTAACATTCATGCTAAGTAACCTTTCATGTAATACACCTTGCTAACCAGCAGATGGGGTATGGTTGGCAGTATTTGGCAACAGGAATGGGACTTATCATCCCATTTCTTTGCTCTTGGTAAGAGTGGGCTGGTCCGACTTCCTGCCAAGCGAGGGGCATAGCTAGTTAGAGCAGTTTGGAGAATGTAGCATAGTAAGTGAGGAGTGAGGGAGCATGTGATTCATTTCCTCTCTTCCAGGCCATGCGGACCACAGAAGCAGCTTATCTAAAAATACATTAATGCCCCAGAGAGACTGCAGGTTCATAGTCTTCAGATCATTTGTAAACTAAGGAGTATTTTTGTCAGTAGAGTGATCAAGCAATGAAGCTATCAAGACTCCACAGCCAGGTGGTGGGTAACACGTTAAGACACCATGCCTGCAGTTCCGGACAGGCATAGCTAGAAGCCTGCATCATACAGTGGACAGCTACAGCCACAGTTGCCAAACTAAATTGGTCGGGAAGTGAATCGAGAAAGTAACTAATCTGAGTGCCATCTTCTGCCACATTGCCAGCCACCATACCTCATTATCTGGGAGGAGAAATTTCAGTTTGTATGAACTGCTGCTGAATGTGCTGCTATTAGTTTTTTTGCACTCGGTAAAGAAAGAGGTTCTTTTTTCTACAATCTCTGCCTGGTTACTTTACACCACCTTTTTCACTGCACTGAACTCCAAAGAGCAACGGCCTGTGACACTACACTTTATCAGGGCCACTACCACTCTCATCACCCTTCACATTTGGACATGTACTGGCCATATATGCCATCAAGACCCTATATCCCGCAGTGGACACTACAACCAACATTGCCAGAGTACTATTGCCTGTAATACATTCTAATGAATGAGACTTAGTAAGCTAGAGAGGAGAGTGGTCCACAACAGCCCTCCTTGCTGTAATCCATACACTACTATCTGGGAGAGAATTGTTCTGTGTACAATTGGAACTGTGTTTTTGCTATTGTTAGATGTACTATGACTCCTATTTTGCACTATAGTAAAGATTGACATTTATTCTTCTAACTCTGGCCTGGTTTTCTGACTCCCACACTATACATTGGTCACTGCACTCTATACATCCTGCCTTGCAGCCATCCAAACACCAAGGGCACCCCAGCTACCAACAAGTAAGAGCCCTAGAATCAGGTTTTGCTCTAGAGAAGACAGGATGTCCCCTTCTTATGCTGCACTGACCCTAGGGATCAATGGTAAGAGGATAGCCACTGTGATAGACTGTATGATAACCGAGCTACTACCCCTCCCTTCCTCTGCTCTGTTTCCTCACAGGTTACTGCATATGTTGCTATTTAATGAGGAGCATTATGTACTGTATATGGCACTATAATTGAGGCTCACTTTTGGTTGCATTACAGTACAGCATTTCAGGACTTTTTATTTTGTGTTCAGATGTGGGGTGTGCTGGGAAACCACAGAGCCAAATATGTCTGTTTCAAACTCTGCAGAGGTGAATCATAGCCAAAAGAAATCATTATGGTGGTCTGGCCAAGATAGAGAAGACAAAGAAAGCACAGGACAGCAATGAGAGAAGATATCACTTGGGAGTAGTTGTTTTTTGCCCTTGATTGTACCCAAACAGTATTTGTCCTTTTCTCCATTCAGCACTGTGGTGATACCGTAAAACCTCCTGTGTGGTATCTCACCACTATATGATGATGACTGTATTCATACTTAACTTGAGAATTATTAAACTGTCTATCCTAGTTTTCCAGCAGCAAAAAAAACATTAGCAAAGAAATGATTGCAAAAAAATGAGCAATGCAAAGCAGGGTCTAAGCAGTCTGGCACATTCCGCAACTGTGTGGTAATGCTTTTTAGTCATAGTGTAGTGCTACTATCCAAGGATGTTATATACAGTAAGTGTTATTTGGTAACAGTGTGGTGGTATTATTCTATCACAGTATGGTGGTATTATTTAGTTACTGCATTATTATTAATTGGGGGTTAGGGCCAATATATGCATACAGATTCCAGATTTTTCTACAACATATTGTGCCCTGTATTCCTTAATAGAGCACGCAACACTTGAGGAACAAAGGCCACACAACTGACCACCAGGACCCTGTTTGGCTGTTAATTATTTTTATGGTTTCACAACTGTTGATCAGTGATAAACTATAGCTTCACTGTTATGACTGCTGAGAAACTTTCTATCTATCTATCTATCTATCTATCTATCTATCTATCATGAACCTCCTGCCAGATGTTCCAAATTGCTGGTGGCCATTTTAGGAAAAGGCTTGCTTAGCTCCTCATTTCCTATAGGAGCAGGAATCGGGGACATTAACTGAGTAGACGACAACCTTACTGGCTGATTTGCATTTAAGAATATCCGTTATTGTTTAGTCACCTATTATACAAAGTAGCCCAAAAATGTAGAATAAAGCATAAAATCTGCAAGAGTATGCAATTCTATTAATCATTTCCAGTCACCTAATGCATATATCACCTCAAAGCTAACCTCAATGGAGCCACACAAAGCATCACTAACTAGATTCACTGTAGACACTGTACATGCCTGACTGTCGGGCACATTGCTGTGCTGTATATGGACATCCTCCAGGCAGCAAAAAAACCTCCAATTTAAACCTTTTATGTCTTTGTATGAGGTATTGTTGAGTCGGTGCTGTTACTAATGTGTCTTTGTGAGGCTCAGATGATGTTATTTACGCTAGGTTTATACTAGCATTAAGAAATTCAGTAGCCTAATCCAGAAGCCTGTACTGGCCTAAATGCATGAAGTGGTATGATATCTATCTGGCCAAAACCTGGAGGAAAGCAGTCAGATCACTGCTGGATGCCATTTTAATCAATGGAGATACAGTGGTTCCCTACTTTATCTGGCTACGCTTAGGGTGAACTCAGGATCCCATTATAGTCAATGAGGATCCAGAAGTTCCTGGAATGATCCAGCTGTGCTGGATACGGTGAACTCCAGCAGGCTGTTCCACTGCCAAAATAGCCTGCCAGATTTCGAACACTGATGTGACTGTACCCTTACTGTTTTTTTTTCATATTGGGAAACTTGAAGAAGGAGAGCAGTGATAGGATGATAATAAAAGATGACTAGATGCATCAGCTTGGATTAAGTCTTTTCTGGCGCCAGGAGAGTGAATATGACCATATCAGACACGACACATATGATGATCAAAATCACTCTGTTTATTGATAATAAGGTTCAAGCTTATATAGGACATTATACTCCCTTTCATTATTCAATCATCTTTTCCAAACAATATAGCCTCCAATCATAATGAGACACATACCGTCATACAACATACTTTCCCCAGTTACATCCTGGCCTTCATGCTCCACATACTAGCTGACACGGACAAGATAAGGAATTCCGGTTAGATACTCGGCTGCCCAAAACATTTGGTTATGACAGAATGTTCATACACAAAGTTCAAGACAGCATATTCCTTCAATCCCCTCTTAGAACCTTATATTCATATTATATGGTTCTCCTTGCCCCTCTTTGCCTATAAGTTCATAAGTATTCCATATAAGCCTCTGGGGTATATTCTTCAGGTCTTGGTGGGGTATTGTTCATCTCACCTGTGAGCACTGGAGTGTAATAAGACGTCGAGGGGCACCCTCTTTTCAGTGAAACTTTGACATGTGGAAAGAAGCGAGGGTACGCATTGTACACCGCAACATAAGCATATCATTATAGCAATGATAGCAAATACCACTCCTAATACATATCGGATTTGACCAAAGTCAGGTATCCAGCTAAAAAGCCAATCCCACCATCCTTGATTAGCGTCTTGTTTTATGTGTTTTATCATTTTCTAATTGGCCCATCTTATCCTTTATCCCTTGGGAATGATCTGACAAATTAAAACAGCACATACCTGAAAAAGCAGAGCACCCTATACCATGTTGTAATAGCAGATAATCAATGGCTGCCCTATTCTGCAGAATTGCCTTCTTGTATGACTGTATTTCTAGCAATGTGTCCTGTAAGATTGCCCTAGTGACATTTATTTGTTTTACCATAAAGCAAGCAAGCCTTGAGATTGTCTTGTGGTTCTATGCAGCTAACCCTGGTACTCCTACCATTGATATTGCCAGGCTTAAGTACTCTGTTTCTGAGAGAAGGTTCACATTATAATGACAATCTTCCGGTAACTGCACAGAAGATTCTGGTGTATAACGTGTTTGTGTTGCAGGAAGTAATGGTATCATTGCTAATGTTAACCTAGCTATCGTGCAGGGTCCATCTGTAATGTTTGCTGGTATGTACGTGTAACTAAAGTTTCCACATGCTAACACCCATCCTGTTGGAAGGGGGACATGTTTGTCTAAGGATGGCACTATCTTTGTGATATTACATTGCATATTTCTTCCTGATATCATCTTTTTGCAACTACTTACGCCCAGTTGGCAAATATCTGGTTTGGTCTTATATTGTTGCTTTGCTTCTATGCAAGGAGATAGTAATTTTTCATCACAGGTGAAATTCTAGCATACTTGTGCAGCTGTGACTAGACCTGTAATTATTCTGATCATATTACCTTGTAGATATCTATGTGTAGAGCAATTATAGCAGACATAATAAGGATTCACATGTCCATATCTAACATCATGTTCTTCTAAATCAGTGTCATTCCACTGGGAACGCAGAAGCCCTGTCCATATAGACACTGGAGTGGGCACTGCTACCAGGCAGGTTTCTAGAATATTGGATGCAGACAAGGTGGTTTGAAGACAGAAATCAGTTAGGTTCAGGGTCTTCTCTCTACCAGTTTTATTTGCGTAGCGTGGATCCACGTGGGCGATTGCTCTGTCAGCACTGCTGTCCTGGTTACTGCCACGACGGTGGTGGGGGCACTGTAGGCAAATTCACCCGTTCTTTTCCCCTTTTTCAGTATCTTCACCAGCACAATATCACCGGACCTGAAAGGGTGCGTGGGTTCCTGTGGAAGAGAGGGAGATTTACAAGCAACTTTTTCCTCAGTTTTGCTAAGGATTCGGATAAGATTAGTAACGTATTCCTCCATAATCTGGTCAATGTCTCCTTTCTGTGAAGGCTCAATTACCAAGGGGCAACCCCACCTAGGGATAATTTGTTGGGTTAGTATTTTTGCTGTTGTTTTTGCATCCTCTGCCCTGGTGGGGAATACTTCTGGCCATCTTGAGGACATGTCTACTATTACCAATGCATATTCTTGTTTACCCTTTGTTTTGGTGATGTGTGTGTAGTCTACCTGCAGATGGGTAAAAGGTGTAGTAGGGTAGTCCAGGCACTAATGTGGGATTTTAAGAGGGTTGTTTGGATTGTTTCTCAAACATGTAAGACATCTCCTACATAATCAGCTACCCGTTTATTCATGTTGGTGATGTAAAAGTTTTGACCAAGGAGTAAACCTGTAGTTTGTATGCTGTTGTGTCCTACACCATGAAAATGAGCAATGAAGAGGGCAGCACTATGTTGCGGTATACAGGGTTTCCCCTCTTTGCAGATCAATCCAGTTTGTGGATTTTTCTGCAACACATGGTACACCCAGTCTTTCTCTTCTTCCTGTGATGCATATCGTTGCAGGTCAGTGATCATTTGGACCGTGTCCAAAGAGGGTGGTTTGAGGCATGCCATTTCCCATGAATCTTTGTGAGTCCTAGTGGGGTTTTCTTTCGCAACTTGTTTCGCTATCTTGTCAGCTAAACCATTGCCCTGGGACACTCTATCCTTGCCCTGTGTGTGTGTCTTGCAATGTACTATGGCCAGACTAGAGGCTAGCTTAAGGGCAGCTAAAAGATCATCAATGAGGAGTGAATGAGAGATCTTCTTCCCATCTGCAGCAGTGAACCCCGCCTTTGCCATATTACTCCATGATCCCACACTACCCCATGTGCATATCTACTGTCTGTGTAGATTGTGACTGATTTGTCTGTATGTAGGGTACATGCTCTGGTGAGTGCAGTTAGTTCGGCAGCCTGGGCTGATTGGACATGTATTGGTCTTGCTTCTAACACTATGTCGGGTAACATGACTATGGCATAGGCTGCGCAGAAGACAGTATCGAGTGGGCGTGAGCATGAGCCATCAACAAATACTTCAGGTGCCCCTGTCACAGGAGTCGCTGACAAATCCATTCTGGGGAAGTCTCATACTCCTAACCCTTTGAAGCAGTCATGAGCGTCGGGCAGGGCGTCTTCTTCTCCTTTTAGCCCTATGAGTGCATTCAATATCGGTGCTGGCCCTGCTGAATGTAGGGCATATTTGATTTGTAAGGAAGGGTCACTTAACAAGAGTATCTCATATCCTGACAGTCGCTGGGCTGACATGTGTTGGGTGTGTATGCCATGTAGTAACCCCACTACATCATGAGTTGTGTGTAGGATGGTGGGGTACCCCAGTGTGAGGGAGGTTGCGAGCTCCACCATCATAGCACAAGCCGCAAGAGTACGCAGACATGCCAGCATGCCTTGTACGGATACCGGCATTATCTTTGAGAAAAAAACACAAGGACGCTAACTTGCCTCCATTTTCTTGTGTTAGCACCCCGCCATGGTTTTACAATTTTGGCGCACAAACATGTGGAACGGCAGCTTATAGTCAGGGAGGCCCAATCCTGGGCTACACATCAGAGAACATTTTAACATATCAAAAGCATTCAACATTTCCTCAGACCATCTTATGAGCTCTGGATTGTCTTCCAGAGTGGCTTGCCTCAGGATATTATCATAGTAGGAACAGTCAGAGGATCCATTGTCTGCAATAATTTATCATACCAAGGAAGGACAATATTTCCTTCTTGGTGTGTGGGAGTGACCAGTCCCGCTACAGACTGGACTCGCTCCGGACTGATCCGCCTTTCGCCTTCTGTGAGGACAAAGCCCAAGTACTCAACTTGCTTTTTACACCATTGCATTTTCTTGCGTGACACCTTGTGTCCACATTCTGATAACCATTTTAACAAAGATACACCATCAGTAACATTGGCCTCCTCTGACATACTGCACAGTAACAAATCGTCCACATATTGTATCAGCACCGAACCTAGGGGGTGCCATGGTTTTAAAGTGGCTTGGAGGACAATGCTGTACACAACTGGTGAATCAGCATATCCCTGTGGCATCCGGCCCCAGGTTAGCTGCCGTCCCTCAAAGAAAAAAACAAAAAGTAGTCTGGTACTCTTATTAACTGGGATTGAGAAGAAGGCATTCTTCAAATCAATAACACTAAACCAGGCGGCTTCTGCGGGGATGGAGGATAAGAGGGCGGTGATGTCTGGAACTACGGGTGCAATGGGTACAATGAGATTGTTGATTGCCCTCAAATCTTGTAGAGGGGTCCGACTCTCTCAAGGTCCCTTGTAAAAATCTTTGTTTAACACACTAGAGGTGGCACCGCTGTCTACCATAAACCCTGTTTTTCTTCCTGCTACTTTAAGTAAGATGATAGGCGTGTCTTTCCAGTGTGATGTGACCTGTGTGAAAGTTGGGGTGACTCCTCTGGGCCCCGTCAGTAGGCTTGCTGATTGTTCCAGTCAAAAGGGAATCTGGGCTGGTTCTGTGTTGGCTGTTGGTTATGTGCCACCAGCACTGACGTGTTTCTACGTGGTGCCGTGCACTGCCTTGCCCAGTGTCCTTCTTGCCCACAATTATAACAGCTGGTGTTTGAATATGGGTTTACGATCTTTTCTTTGTCTCCTTGCCTGTAGTAACCACCTCTCCCCCTGCGTCTGCCTCTAACCCTCCCTCTTGTGCCTGCATACAAGTGTGTAGCTGAGGCTGGTAGTTTCCTCACATCAAAACATCCCGTTGCTTCCTTTTCATAAAGATGTTTCTCAAAGTCCTTCGTGTTATCGGATGTCCATGATGAAACATTTTGCTTCACAGTGAGGATCAGTTTATCAGACAGGTTGTTAATGAATGTCGAAATGATTAAGCTGTCATTCTGGTGCACAGGTAACCCGGCCTTCAGCTTCCAGCAATCCATGAATCGTTTCCAGAATTCAGTGACAGTCTCGGCAGATTTTTGTTTACATGCCACTGCTACAGGGAGTGAGGACTTCTTTTTGAACACTTCACTCATGTGTTCCTGTACCTGTGTCCATATCTCTTTTATGCCATCGGGTGTGTTACAGGTGTAATTATCTGCCTCTGAGTTTGGTTGGATTTCTGAGATGGTTTTCACCTTTTTCCAATCCCATTCTGTGTGTGTACCTATAATTCTATCAGCAGCCTCCATTGTCTCAGTCCACCCTGCTAAGTTGCCTACCCATGGGTTTACTAAATAGTAGTTGGTAGGACTAACTCTTGACACATAAATTTTACATGTTTCACCTGGTTCAGGTTTGGGGTAATCAGTCTGGGACCCCTGCCCTCCCATTGTTGTATTCAGAGAATATTTGGAACAATATCTGCCCAGGGCTGGCTGTGCTGGATATAAGGAATATTCCACTGAATCCATAACGACTAGCACTGTTTTGAATCGCCACTTGCGTTCGGTATTTCTGGGTTATAACGGATTTTTCCTTGCCAGAGTACCGGGGCGTCTAACGATTCTCACAACGCATACAAGTTTACTCAACACAATTTCACAGAGTATTAATTACAATGAAGAGCGACTGTGCACTTAGCACCCAGTCTGCAGTTCAAACAAACAGATAATCTAATACTTCTACAAGATCTTATAACATCTATGCATATTTGACATGTAGGAGTTAATCCAAGCTTTGACTTCCCTGTTCCCTGAACAGCGGTATTTTGGAGTGCATTCCCCTCTTTGTATCTATGCACAACTCCCTGAGTTGTGTTCCGTGTGTCCCTGACACAGCTTCTGTAGCTCTCTAGTCTAAAATAGGGTTCATCCATACTTACTATTGCAGATCGAGGCGTGGCCGGTGCCCTCGGATCGGGCAGGGGACAAAAATCGATGTCACTTCTCACCAGACCCGAGGACGACCTCTCGATCCCGGATTCGTGCCCCCAAATTGATAGGATGATAATAAAAGATGACTAGATGAATCAGCTTGGATTAAGTCTTTTCTGGCGCCAGGAGAGTGAATATGACCATATCAGACACGGCACATATGATGATCAAAATCACTCTGTTTATTGATAATAAGGTTCAAGCTTATATAGGACATTATACTCCCTTTCATTATTCAATCATCTTTTTCCAAACAATATAGCCTCCAATCATAATGAGACACTGTCGAGGATATATAGCGCAAAAATGCTTTATATACAAAAAAAAAAAAAAAAGAAAGGATCAAAGGAAAAAATATCAAAGTTATTGATCCTATTGAGGAGAGGGCGACATAATAACCTCTCAGCTCGTTGACGAGAACCTTAATTATTTTGTGCAACTAGAAAGAAAACGAGGTACCATCATCTATGCAAAAATATATGTGAGTTTATTATACATAAGTGCTAAATACAAAATCGATGATACAACCTGTACAATGATAGATAATGAAATATAATACCACTACCTCCAGTCAATTCTGAATATCGCCAATCAATGCAATGATATGCAACAATCCAAATTAAAGAAAAGTACCCCTTTCAATCACCTTTTAACCATTTGAGGTATATGGCGGTACTATAAATTTACCAGCACAGTATCAGGCTAGGGAATAACAAAGTTCCCAAGGACTAAGTACCAATGTCTGATGCTCAATTAGCAATATGCATCTTTGCTAAGGGAATGATCAGACTTGATAAGGAGCCTTATCAATTACAGATCCACAAATGGGGACCTTTGACTATATACCGGGCTGAGTAACTTATCAATACCGCAAGCAATAAGCAAGATATACGTTACCAAGGGTCAAAAGGTGAGTCGGGCTCCAGAGGGACGGTCAGCTCTCCAGAGGGTTCCCGTGATCCAGGATAAAATCCACGTGTCTGTTTAATCTTTTGTTTGTAGTCTTTTTTTTTCTTTCTCCTGGAATATCCCTCTCTCATCCCGTCTATGATTAATATTAACAGACTTATCAAAAGCATACACCCCTTTAGATAACGGTCTTCCAACCAAACCAGAGGGTGTGCACATATGGTAATGGTATTGTAAGATCATACATTACCCAAAATATTTTGTGGTGAACGTGTTATGTTACCTGCCGATACCTAGGCGGCAATGTTGTATAAGCTATAAATGTGAAGCTTTTAGGAGTTAAATTTATATAATGTGACTTTATGTTCAGTGGTAGACATCCACCACCTAGGACATACATCAAAAAGGAGGCATACCCCTGACACTTGAAGCAATTAAAACTTAAATTCCCAGAAACTAGTATGACTGTTCTCATGTCATAAAGTTAAAATGTAGACAACAAATGTGTGGGTTTTGGATTTCACAGGTGCCTTATCTTATGAAAATAACACAACTTTTCTGAGCAGAAATCCAACTGAGCATGCTTTCCCACATACCTTATGAATACACGCTTCTGGTGATACACACAGGATGAATATACGTTAGTATATGATTATAACATGTAACTAAATGAAACCAATATGTGAAACATAAAACAATACATATGTGATCTATCGATTAACTTGTGTCAAAACTAAATATGATCTACTATATGAACAAACATACATTATATATTTGTCTCATTAATACATCTCATTATGAAAAAATGCCAGACGAGAGCCAGGAAGAACCTCATCTCCACTTATAGCCTTGTGATGAGGTAAAATTACTCCCTTAGATAGGCCCACATCTGCCAGGAAGAACCTTTCCTTGAACCCATTTCTCTCTTTACAATGAAGGTTCATACAGGAGGGTGAATATAAGTACAACATGGCTGCTTATAGGCCAAGAATACATGTTATAACACTAGTAAATGTATAAATGTTAATATACTTATGAAAAGGCATGACAACACATACCGTCATACAACATACTTTCCCCAGTTACATCCTGGCCTTCATGCTCCACGTACTAGCTGACACGGACAAGATAAGGAATTCCGGTTAGATACTCGGCTGCCCAAAACATTTGGTTATGACAGAATGTTCTTACACAAAGTTCAAGACAGCATATTCCTTCAAGCAGCATAAAAGGGGTTCAATACCATGAGAAGCTTGATTCTACTAGAGTAAACTTAGATTTTTACAGCACTCATTCAATGACAATCATTGGTAAATGTGTTTTGATCACAGGGACCTAAAGCATAGTGATGGTAGTGTGGGTAGGGTTACTACCTGGGAAGTTAGTGGCTGCAGAATAGTTCCTGGACCCCAACACACATTAGGATCAATTTTGTAGTTTTTGCATATTTTTTGTAGTATGGGAGGAAACCAGAGTACCCAGAGAAATCCACGCAAACATGGGAAGAACATACAAACTCCACGCAGATGTTGTCCCTGGTCACATTTGAGCCCGATACCCCAAGGTACCAGTGCTAACCACTGAGCCACCATCCTGCCCATGCCACACATTCTTAGGATTAATGCATGTTAAGATCACGAATTATCACTAGCATAAGACTATTGGGAGATTGGGGTTCGGTGTCCTTCAGCCCTATCATAAAGTATATTGTGCCATTTAGCTATAGAGTGTTCAAGGGTACCAGTCATATACAGGTGTGAAGAGGGTCAAAATGCCCTCTACCGCATGGAAAGACACCAGTATTTTTGGTGTAATCCATTAAGTACTGTTTATGCCACCTTTTACACTGCCCTCTCAGTAGACATCAAATGATTAGAAATAAAAAAAGTAATTCAAAGCCAAATACATTGTTATTCACCTTTCAACCACCAGCTCATGCTGTCACCAGTCTTTATAACAGACTCAAATCAACACCAGCTATATCTGTTTAATTATATTGGGAAATGGAAATAGTTTTTATTTCTTCTTTATTTCCACTTAGCCTTCATGTTGCTTGAGGCAAAAATTGAATCGACACCCTCCCCCCCCCCATGCCAAATTCTTGACCTAACCCCTTCCCTCTAGACAGAGGTGTAACTTGACCTGCATGCACTTTGTATAACACTGGTGTCTTCTTATGTGTCAGCCCCAGTTACAGGGGAAATCAACAACAAAAATGTGATGTTAAATGTCCCTCAAAGGTCTTTTATGACCTTATGGGGGGCACAAAGTGTACAATTAAAAAAAAGCAAAACATACAAGCCAAAAAAAAAAATAGAAAATTGTGTAAGGAATACTATTTTTCCCTTTTTTTATTTGTTCCTGGGTATAAAAAATAAGTAACACCAAAATAAAAATGGCATCAAAATAAAAATGACTGAAAAAAGCTGAACATTTTTTATTTAAACAAACAAATGAAGAAAATTATCGATTTGGAAGCTGCATGTACTGAAAAAAAAATGTATATGTCTCGTCATAAAGGGAGGTAAATGGCCCAGTCTTCTACTGGTTAAGCAAATAATTGCACATTTTGAGTATTTTTCATAAATACCTCTTTCACTCAAATTCATCATTACCTTTTTTAAATTCTTCATTTTTTATATTACTCACACTTCAGCCCAGCATTTCTCCCGCACTATAGACTATACCTCTCTGCTCCATCTGATTGATAGTTTGTCATAATTACCAGACATTTGGATGAGGCTCTGTATAACTAGTATCCACAAATTATTATCCTTCGGCAAAAATGTTACACAATCATTTATTTTCAGCTGTGTCTCGGATTGCAAATGAGAGTTTTTATTGTAAAGGTGAAAGACATACTTTATCTGTAAGGCTGCACTACTGCGCGCATTTATCATTCTGGTGTCACCAAGCTGTTGAAAGACATCCGCAGTCAAGAGAATTCAATAGGGTGTGGAAAAAAATCTGACAATCATGAAATACTGTGAGACGGAGGAATGTTGAGTGCAACATATGCTTTGTAAATGTTAGCGATATTGAACATACTGTATATTACTGATCATTATTATGTCACACTGACACATTGTATCTGTTTCTTCCGCTGCATTTATTTACAAACAGTTGGAAAAAACAATATGTTAAGAATTTTTGTTCTATTTTTTAAAAATGGTTTGGATTTTTATTTCACAGCTTTAAGTGCACCTTGGGATATGTATATGCAGGTTTTACAGAATATCTCAGATCTATCATCTACCTTGCCAGTAGTCACCATGGCTTGGTGTTTGGCTAAGATACTACATGGGTTTTAATGCCCAGAAATTATTAAAATGTCAGTGAATTTGCTGTAAATATGTAACTTAGTTAATGATGCTTTTGCAGAATATAAGTGAAAGTGAGTTGTGAAAAATGACTTTTTATTACTACTGGTTTCAATTATTCTTTTGCTATCGTATGTAGTTATGAGTTCAGGTTAGGGGCACTGTGGTTGGCACAAACATAGGAGGTGTCACTAGTTTAAAAGTAGTGTCGCTGGCACTCTTACAAAGGCATCTGCGTGGAGTGTGGTGGCTGGAACAGTTTTTGGGGATCAGCAGTCATGATTTAGTGGTATCAGGTTGGAGGGAGTTTCAGGTTTTGGCTTAAAAATTAAGGGTCGGTGCATATGTCTGAAATTGTTCAAAGGGTCCACTTGATGTACAATATTGAACCCCAAAACTCCAGCAGAATAGAAACCCATTTGGTGGGTCTTTGGAGCCAATTAATTGACAGTATATTATATTTTTAACCCAATAAGAGTGTTAATATGTTTGCAGGATCTGTCCATGGAGGTCAAAACCTGCATAGAGGTAATGCTGTGAGCCCCTTCTGTGCTTCCATCCATTTCCCCTCTCAGTCCCCCTCCTTTATGTGGCAGTTTTTTTATGGCAGTGGCTCAGTTCCAGAGCCAATGCCATCAGCAGAGAGTGTCAGCTGTAACTTACAGCTGACACTTTGCTGCAATGATTGCGATCAGTGCCAGCACCGATCTCCCCCATTTAACCCGTTAAATGCCACGGTCAGTAGCCACCTGCGGCATCTATGGGATTAAGAGAGGAGGGATATCCTCTCTCTTCCATCGTGCCGCTGCACTGCGATGGCAGCGGGCCGATGGTTACCATGGCAACCAGATGCCCTACAAAGGTGCCGGGCTTGCCATGTATCTAAGCCTGACAGACCCTGGGGTCTGATCAGAGCTTAGTGTCAGTGTGAAACTGACAATAAAGTGGATTGCAATAGACCCACAGTTTAAAAGTATTTTGAATATACCACATGTAGGACCCCATACAAAATTAAAAACACTGACAGAATTGCAATTTTTGCACACTTCACCTCCAAAAAATGACATTAAAAATGATCAAAAAGTCATATGTACCCCCAAAGGGTAACAATAAAAACGTTAGCTCATCCCGCAAAAAATGAGCCATCACACAGCCCTGTCAAAAAAATAAATAAAATAAAGTTATGACCCTTAAAAACAATTTTCACAAATTCCATGTTAGAGAATACAGATGCTGCTTCTTTACTTTTGAACTCATACAGCAGTTTATAACCGTGTATGAGGTTTTGCCATATTCAGGAGAAAATAGGTAACAAATTGTGGGGTGCATTTTCTCCTGTTACCCCTTGTGAAAATGAAAAATGTGAGACTAAAGCAAGATTTTCTTGTAAAATGTAATGTTTCATTTTTACAGCCAAGTATTTCTGAAATCTATGAAACGCTTGTTGGGCCAAAGCGCTCACTCTGTCCTTCAATAAATTCTTTGAGGGTGTAGTTTCCAAAATAGGGTTATTTTCTGTAGGTTTCTTTTTAGGGTGTCTCATGGTTCCTTCAGATGTGACATAGCTCCCTAAAACTATTCCAGCAAAATCTGCCCTCCAAAAACCATATGGCGCACCCTGCCTTCAGAGCACCGCCGTGTACCAATGTAGAGGTTTACGATCACATATGGGGGGGTTTATGTAAACTGCAGAATCGGGGTAATACATACAATTTTAAATCTTTAATTTCACCTTCATTTTGATTTATTTTCTATGGAACACCTAAAGGGTTAACAAGATTTGTAAAATCTGTTTTGAATAACTTGAGGGGTGTAGTTTCTAATATCGCATCATTTATGGGTGGTTCATATTATGTAAGGCCCTCAAAGTGACTACAGAACTGAATTGGTCCTTAAAAAGTTGGTTTTGAAAATCTTTATTGAAAAATTACTTCTAAAATTCTAAGCATTCTAACATCCTAAAAAAAAATGTAATTTACAAATTGATGCTGACATAAAGTAGACACATGGTGAATGTTATTTAAAAAATTGGTAGTTCCAGCACCAAAGGTATTCTTTGCATAAAGTGTTCCTTTTATTTGAAATCCATAACATGAAAGTACAGATATGTTCACATGGCAGGCCGCAGTTTACGGGTTTCGGACAAACTTGTCCTTAGTCGTAACATGTTCAACTAGTGAAGTGGAGAGGTTTATGGGCATCTGCACACCCGCCCCTAATGAGGGGAAAGGGGTGCAGGTTTCCAGAAACCACCTACTCCACAAGGTGACCACTCATTGCTGAATAGACAGATCACAAAGACATAAAAAAACACTGTGTGAGCTGGGTCGGGTTATTCCTGCGCTTGATTTAACCATAAATGGGAAGCAAGCAAGAATGTTATTTAATAACTATTTTATGAGGTGTTACTATCCGTCTTAAACGCAGAAAAATTCAGAAAATTGCAACCTTTTCAAAATTTTCTGTAAATTTTGGATTTTTTATAAAATAAATGTAAAACATATTGACTCAAATTTACCGTTAACATGAAGTAAAATGTGTCACGAAAAAACAATCTCTGAATCGCTTGGATAAGTAAAAGCATTCTAAAGTTATTACCGCATAAAGTGACACATGTCAGATTTGCAAAATTATGCTTGGTCACGAAGGCAAAAAATGGCTTGGTCCTGAAGGGGTTAAGGGTATGTCCCCCATGGTCAGATTTCTGCATGCAGTTTTGGAAGTTTAAAACTAAGGGTGAATTCAAAAAAAGAGGAGAAGTCATAACTGTTCTTTATACTTTCTCTCTGTTTATGATCCACTCCTGATTTGGGCTTCCAAAACTGCATGCAAACCTGACCCCGTAGCTTTACGCAAAGAAATAATTCACAGGGCAGTTTCTAGGAAAGTTGGGCAGCAGGGTGGAGAACAAAAAGACCCCTAAAGCATCATAATACACAATTTAGATTCTGCATAACACCCCCACTGTTGTAAAACATCACAATACACACCTCAGCTGCCATAGAACATTATGGTCAAACCTGGGCTGCTGCAGAACTTCATAATTCATACTTCTCCTGCTGTACAACTTCATAATACACTCCTCAGCTGCTGCGGTTAATCATAACACACACTTCAGTTGATGCCGAACCTCATGATACACACCTCTGCTGCTGCAGAACCTCAAAAACACAGACCCGCTGCAGGTCTTTTTAGACTAAGGCGTTTTACCAATGTATTGCATAGAAAGGAATAAGATGTGAAATTCCTTGTCATGCTGATGATTTAAAATCTGCACTGCATGTCAATTCCCATGGAGATATTTTGGATTTGGTAAATTATTATCTGCTTTGCTACTATTGCAGTGAAAAAGATGGCATCCTTTCTTCCCTCGTGGCACACCCAGATTCTGGGGCTCCTGCCTGATGGTAGTTGGGCTCCCACTGATGTTAGGTGTTTGGATGGGTGCAAGGCAGGGCATGTAGAGTGAAGTGGCCAACTTACGGTGTAGAAGTCCGGAACCAGGCCACAGTTAGATAAATAAATGTCTCTCTTTACTTTAGTGCAAAGTAGGTGTAGCCGCACATCCAACTGTAATGTTCATAGTTTCATGCAGTGCATGGATTTATGCAAGGATGGACATTATGGCCCTCTTTCCTCTCTGTCTTGCTAAAGTCTCTCAGTAGAATTCATGGCAGGTAATAGTACCCTGGCAATAATGGCTTTAATATCCACTGGGGAATACAGGGACTTGATGGCACGTCTGGCCAGATGTGTCAAAGTGTAAAGGGTGACTTAATAGTATCCCTGCACTGCAGTAAGGTCTTAATGGCTATAGTCACAGATTACGTAACTGACTCCTATGGTTGGCCATGCAGATTCCAAGTTCTCCATTTCTCTCTCTCTTATTGTAGATCTTGCAGAGATCAGTTAGTCGCTGGAAATTTAGGCCTAAGAAAAAGGAGCACAAGGCACAGCTTTCTTCCTCTCAGAAACTCCCTTTTTCAAGGTTAAGGGTTAGGCCAATCCACATCTAACCTCCCATGAGGGCTGAGCCGGATTATTAACACTGGGTTTGCCGTACTGGTTGACATAATGTATATAAGAATATATAATATAACTATATATATATATATATATATATATATATATATATATATATATAGTTATTTTACAAATCATTTGCATATACCCCCTGTTTCAGGGTTCTGTAAATACACACATCATTTCGCCCATGTGTTGACCTAGCCTAATGACCCACATAGAGGAGTCAGGAGAGTTAGCTGTCGGCTATACAATTATTCAATTGACAGCTATTGAAGGTGTATGAGCACCTTAACTCTTCAAAAGAACTTCTGCAGCCACTATTATATGAACAATGTCTTAGTCATGAAAGGTCCCTAATTTTCCTTGGTTTGCCAATTTTAACGAGTTCCATCTCCATTGCCAAATTAATTCTGACTCACAAAAATAACACATAGCCTGGTACTGAGAATATTAATTGTTCCCTGCACATCATTTCCTGGATCCACTTCTAACGCACTTGTTTTCTGTGTGCTTAATAAGGTTATCATCAAAATTTATAATGCATACATTGCCCTGATGTGCAAATGAGTAATTTAGACTACATAAAGGTTAGCAGCTACAGAGTAATTAAGTTATTAACATGATTTAAGTAAAGAGTAACCTTGGGAAACTGCTTGCTGTGTTCAACAGGCTCAAAAATTAATGATAAAAAGCAGTTTACAGATAGTCTTAACCCGTGTGCTCTCATTGCTTAGGATTGTCATTAATGGGCATCTGTCAGCAGATTTGTACATATGAAACTGGCTGACATGTTGAATGTGCTCTTGGCAGCTGAAGGCAACTGTGTTGGTCCCATGTTCATATGTGCCTGCGCTACTGAGAAAAATTAGGTTTTTAATATATGCAAATGAACCTCTAGGATCAATGGAGGCATTGCCATTATACCTAGAGGCTCTGCTCTCTCTGCAACTGCCACTCATTCTCTATTTGATTGACAGGACCAAGCATTATGATGTTTTTACTGACTGGCCCTGTGCAGAGGGCACAGCGGTTCCAAAGCGAGCTGAGACTCTAGAAGTAAGGCCTCTTTCACACTTGCGTTGTTAGGATCCGGCGAGTACTTCCGTCGCCGGAAGTGCCCGCCGGATCCGTAACAACGCAAGTGAACTGAAGGCATTTGAAGACTGATCAGTCTTCAAAATGCTTTCAGTGTTACTATGGCAGCCAGGACGCTATTAATGTCCTGGTTGCCATAGTAGTAGTGGGAAGCGGGGAGCAGTATACTTACCACCCGTGCGGCTCCCGGGTGCTCCAGAATGACGTCAGAGTGCCCCATGCGCATGGATAATGTGATCCATCCGATCACGTGATCCCATTAACAAGGGAAAACAATGTGGGCGGAATTAGGGGTCCCATTTATGTGCCCAATACTCGTCCATTAACAAGGAAAACAATGTGGGCGGAATTAGGGGTCCCATTTATGTGCCCAATACTGGTACTGTAGACATACAATCACCTATAATGTGCCAGTGCTGCAATAGCCCACAAGCACAATAATGTTTCAAAGTAGACAATATCCATATCAACTTTATAACACAAATCCGCACCACAAATGTAGGCCAACATTTGATTTTAAAATACATTTCCAGATTGGAACAGCGCCGTCAGGCGAAACACAGTGGAACAAGTGCAAATTGAGCATACTGGGCCACTAAATTGTGTGCCAGAATGTGGGTGACGGGGAACCATTGACTGGCCAAATACTAGAACAGGGATGGTGAAGCTGCGGCCCTCCAGCTGTAGCAAAACTCCAACTCCATGCATGCCTGGACAGGCTACAGCAAGTAAAATACAGCACAGCATATTGTGAGTTGTAGTTTGACAACAGCTTGAGGGCCGCAGGTAGAGCTGGGCTGGACTATTACATATAGTTTTTACACCAGTGCACACAAGGAGTTCCTTTTTACACTCAGAACACACATGTAAATAAATACCTTTGCCTTCTTTCCCTGTTTTGGATAATCTCTTCCACTGTGGCCAGATGTTTTGTCCAATGTCCCCCCATGCCTGCTGCCTGCTTCTCCTGTTTTTGTATTTTGCATCTTGGATGTCATACAGGCAGCGTTTTGCCTCTACAAGCCTGATCAGTGTCTCACTATCATAGCCTGCTTCCTCCATCTTGGTCAGGCTAGACATTTGCCTCTCACTAGGGTGTGGCCTTTTATTGCCTTTTGCTATGTGCCAAGCGCGCGTTCGTGCGCTTGTTTTTCTGGTCACAAACGCGCAAAACAACATATTTGTGCATTCCTATGCAATCCTATGGGCCCATACGCGTGACAAAACGCCCCAAAGAAGCTCAAGAACTTTTTGAGCGTAGAGCGTTTTCAGCGCGTTGAAACACGCTGTAAAACGCTCAAGTGAGAACCGGGGCCATAGGGAAGCATTGGTTTACCTGTGTTGAGCGTTTTATAGCGCGTTTGAATGCACTGTAAAGCGCGCAAGTCTGAACCCAGCATTATTGTACTCACCATCACCAACTCCTCAGGCAGAGAGTTCCATAGTCTCACTGCTCTTACCATAAAGAATCCTCTTCTATGTTTGTGTACAAACCTTCTTTCCTCCAGATGCAGAGGATGCCCCCTTGTCATAGTCACAGTCCTGGGGATAAAAAGATGATGGGAGAGATCTCTGTACTGACCCCTGATATATTTATACATAGTTATTAGATCTCCCCTCAGTCGTTTTTTTTCTAAAGTGAATAACCCTAATTTTAATAATCTTACAGGGTATTGTAGTTCCATCATTCCAGTTATTACTTTAGTTGCCCTCCTCTGAACCCTCTCTAGCTCTGCTATGTTTGCCTTGTTCACAGGAGCCTAGAACTGTACACAGCACTCCATGTGTAGTCTGACCACTGATTTGTAAAGTGGTAAGACTACGTTCTCATCACAGGCATCTATACCCCTTCTGATGCAACCCATTATCTTATTGGCCTTGGCAGCAGCTGCCTGACACTGGTTTTTGCAGCTTAGTTTGCTGTTCACTAAAATTCCTAGGTCCTGTTCCTTGTCAGTGTTACCGAGTGTTTTACCATTTAGTATGTACGGGTGACTTGCATTATTCCTTCCCACGTGCATAACCTTACATTTGTCAGTGTTAAAGCTCATCTGCCACTTCTCTGCCCAAGCCACCAATCTATCCAGATCCATCTGTAGCAGTATAATGTCCTCTTCTGTGTCAATTACTTTACACAGTTTAGTTTCATCTGCAAAAATGTGTATTTTACCGTGCAAGCCTTCTACAAGATCATTAATAAACATATTGAAGAGGATAGGGCCCAGTACTGACCCCTGATGTAATCCACCAGTGACAGTGACCCAATCTAAGTGTGTACCATTATTAACCACCCTCCATTTTCTATTACTGAGCCAGTTACTTACCCAATTACATTCATTTTCTCATAGTCCGAGCATCCTCATTTTATATACCAACCTTTTATGAGGTACAGTGTCAAATGCTTTGGAGAAGTCCAGATATACGACATCCATTGATTCGCCGCTGTCAAGTCTAGAACTTACCTCCTCATAGAAACTGATTGTGTTCTGGAAATTGCCGCATTTACGGATCCGGTTTTTCAGTCTGCGTCTGCGCCGGAATGTTTGCTTTTTTGCTCCAGCCTGCAAGCGAGACAGCAGCTCGCCATTGAAGGTGAGTATGAAGTGTTTTTTTTTGTTTTTTTTTGTGCAAGGATAAAAATATGAGCAGCTCCTATACAAACATAGGAGCTGTATGTTATAATTACTTGCTAGGAGTAGTGTTACCTAGGACTACTACTCCTAGCATCCCCTATGTACGTATAGTACCTGCATGTAGATAGTACCTGCATGTACATAGGGACTGCAGGTAGTATAAGTACATATTGGATGTTAGGAGTATTAGCCCTAGACACTACTACTACTAACATTACCTATGTGCTTATACTACCTGCAGTCCCTATGCAAAAGTACATAGGGACTGCAGGTAGTATAAGTAAATAGGCGATGCTAGTAGTAGCACCTAGGACTACTATTCCTAGCATCCAATATGTACTTGTACTACCTGCAGTCCCTATGTACTTTTGCATAGGGACTGCATATAGTATAAGTACATAGCGGATGCTAGGAGTAGTAGTTGTATTACCTAGGACTACTACTCTAGCATCCACTATGTACTTATACTACCTGCAGTCCCTATGCCAAAGTACATAGGGACTGCAGGTAGTATAAGTACATAGTGGATGCTAGAAGTAGTAGTCATACATACAAGAATATGACTACCACTCCTTTTATAAATTTTTTAGAAAAAAAAAAACCGCTGGCCCGACAGCCCGCCAGCCTGGCAAACAGCCCACCCGCTCGCCTGGCAGAAAGCCCGCCACCCTTCATTTAATTTTTATAACTGCAAAAAAGGTATGATTTAAGTGGGTCTGCTGTCTTATGTAAAGTTCCAGCCAAGAAAGGTCCACAGAGGAAATTGGGGGTGAAGGACCGCAAACGGTAGGTGTTTAAAGGGAACCTGTCACTGGGATTTTGGGTATAGAGCTGGGGACATGGGCTGCTAGATGGCAGTTAGCACATCCGCAATATCCAGTCCCCATAGCTCTGTGTGCTTTTATTGTGTAAAAAAACTGATTTGATACATATGCAAATTAACCTGAGATGAGTCCTGTACGTGACTCATCTCAGGGACAGGACTCATCTCAGGTTAATTTGCATATGTATCAAATCAGTTTTTTTTACACAATAAATGCACATAGAGCTATGGGGACTGGATATTGCGGATGTGTTAGCGGCCATCTAGCAGCCCATGTCCCCAGCTCTATACCCAAAATCCTGGTGACAGGTTCCCTTTAATATATATTTTTTTCACAAAAATACATGTTATTGAATGTTCTTAAATTGTACTTTTTTTTGTATTTTACAGCCACCTCGTCCCGTTGCCTCTCAGAGAGGTCATCGAGCCTTTGCCAGAGGAAGTCGGGGAGTACACGGCAGTTGGGGTCGTGTGAGTATTTGCAATCAAAGTCTTTGAAATTGAAAAAGTTTCATACATTGTGTTAATTTTTTTTTAGGGTTCCCGAGTCTCCACCAGAAGGGATGAGGAGGATGTCAGTCATCCCGATGGTGGAGGAGCGTCCACCGTTGTGGGACCACCGCGCAACCCGGCTCCTCTGGCACGAAATAGGTGAGGCAATTGTGCTGAATTGGGAGGACCTAGGAGTGGGAATGGGAGCAGTGCCGTAAGTACAGTATTTCATTTGTAGATAGCATACACATATGTTTTATTGCTCAGAAGTGGTTTACCGTCTAGTTGATGTGGGTCACTGCCACCGATAGTTTAACAACAAATACATTTTTATTGTTGTTGTGGCTAGGTCAATTAAATTGTAAACCATTTTGGTGTCACAAAATCACGTATTTTTTTTTGTATCATGTATTTTTATTTATTTTTGTTGCAGGGGCGACAATCATGGTTTGGTGGCGGTCCATCAGGGACTGCTACAAGAAGGATTATAACGAGGAACTCCAGCGCCCGAGTGGTTTGGGAGGAACCTCAAGGTGGGAATATCACTATCATTTCGTTTTGAGGTTTCTATGAAGAACCCTAGAGCTGCGAAGGTAAGATATTATGTTTACAGAGATTCTGAATTATGCTATCCAATCTATGTGTGTGGCCCAGGCAGACTGTCATTTGGCACTCTGTCTTGGACATCCACATAGTATTTTATGGAGTAGAGATGAGCGAAACATGCTTCAGATTGTAAATCTGAAGTTAGCTTTCACAAAAAAATTCATACTGTACATAGAAACTTCTCTGTTCACTAATAGAGTGTATGGGCTCTACCTATGTACACTATTTGTATGAATTTTTTTGCAATGCAACTTCCTATGTAGTATCAGAAGTCGCTTTGCTCACCTCTATCCAGAGGTTCTCCATTGAAATCCAATTGCTAATTGTGTTTTTTTTTCTTTGCTTTACAGAACTTCAAGCTGTACTCGGGCGCCCTAAGTTCCCCAGGAGCCGGCCACCGCGGGTCCCTCTTGTCCCGCTCAAGCAACTGGTCACGACTTCAATGTTCCCCTACCTGTGCCCTCTGGCGACGCAACGATGGCCCGCTTAGCCCCATTATTTGAGGCCCTCATGCATCGCCAGAGGACAGAGGAGACGTCAGGCGGACTACAAGGATCTCACAAGGCTCGTTTACGAGTCCTTGATGGGATTCACAAATAGAGTTGCTTCTTTGGAGGATAATTTGTGGTGTCTTCAGGAGGGGGCGGTGTTGACGTTGCAAATGAGTCCAGTGTATCACCATTTGATATCGTTACTCCACATGATGGAACAGTTCACACCCGACCAATTGTTTGAGTCCAGAAGACGAGTGGTCTGCTTCTTGTGGCAAGTGCCCCACATCCTTTCCCCCGCACCCGCCCTATCCCCTGCCCCAGTCCTATCCCCCATCCCACACCTATCCCACATCTTTGCCCTTCCCATCCACCCCATCCCCCTTCCCAGCATCCCCATCCGCCTTCTCATACCCCATCCCTGTCCCAAACCCCCAAGCTATTTTCTCACTACTTTTCTCCTTCTCCTCTTCATGATATCCTCCAACATCTTTTTTCACTCTCTCTCTACCCTACTCCATCTCTTGCGCAATCCTCCACTTTAAATACTCCCTCTGTTGCACTTCCCTCAACATGCACTTATTTGTCCACAGTGGCAAAAGACCAACAGGACAGACGAGTCCCAACCCTTGCACTGCCCTCCACCCCCCACTCTTCTAGTTCCCCCAGGCCTGTTTTTAGGGAACTGTAAATATGTTCTAAATCAGTTTTTTATTTAATACATATATTTTCTGAAAAATGTTATCTATTCTTAATAAATTTTATTCGTTTTTAAAAAAATTTTTATGGGTTTTTAAAGTTGTGGATCCAAAATGGGTTCTTTTTGAACCCTTAAAACTTCCTGGCACTGGCAGAGTGAAGCAAGTATTTGTCGCTCCACCAGTGTGGGGAGAGTATGTTGACAAGGAGTAGTGTATAGCACTAAAAGCCAATAATAATAGCACTAAAAGCCAAAAAAGGCTTATTACCCAAACTTGACCCTGATATAAAGTGTATATAAAATTTAACTTTTATTAGTGCTGATTTAAAAGAACTTTTGTGAGCCAACAAAAAAGTTAAAATTAGCTGCATCCAGTGCTTATGCTATTTGAAATCATGCACTATACAGATGGTAGCCTGCAGAGGAGGTGCACTATCCCCCCAATGCTACACAAGCCACCATGTCTGTGAAATGCTAAAGTGAAACTGTGCCAAGATGACCAGTTATTTCACTAGCAATTAGACTGCCTTAAGGATAATGCAACACCATACACTGGTTGCATATCCACTGAGGCTTTTAGCTACGCTATACTGGATGCAGACACCTATAGTATAGAGAGACATGACCGTGTTAACTCTTTGCACCCATTCACATGGTGCAGCAGGGCGCGGCGGCCATTGCTGCCTTGGTCCTGTGCTGGTGGAGTGGTGGGTCCCAGAGCCAGGGTGGCTTTGCTGCGCAGTGGGGCGCTGTGTGACTACTGGGCCCTGCCGTCTGCTAGCGCGGTGCTGGGGCGCCGGTGGTCGCCGCACAGTGCTGCACCAAAGTTAGAGTAGGTCCCCACTTAAAGAGGCAACCATGTCAGCCCTAAGTGGGCCTATGCTCTTTGATCAAACTATATACTAATGCCTTATTTATGCATAGCATAGAATATATTACAAATTGAGCCGAGATGCCATGTCATTATTATGAAGGACAGTCGTGATATAAAAAACATAGTGTTGAGGCTGTGCGACCCAGTTTCACTCTCACATGTCATATAATCGGATGCACCCATTAGCGACGGCACTGTCTGGCTCGAAGACGTCTTCTCCAGTGGGAAAGGATTAGAGCCTAATAAACAAACTGAATGTGGGCTGGCATCATCTTTACTATCTTCTGAAGCAGCATCTGAGGGGTATGTGACCTTCGGTTGTCTTTTATAACCACTGTACAATTTGCATGTGAAACTTTTGATCTTTGAAAATTTAAATACCGGATCCGTTATTCCGTCTGAAACCGGATGAGACAGATCCATTATTTCACCGGATGTGTCAAACAGATCGGGTAAAAAGATATCCATTTGCATACGGTTTGCCGAATCTGCCTGCCGGAATCCAACAACGATAATGTTAAAGTACCCCAATACATTGAGGCCCAGGAGAGTCAAAAGAAAATTAGATTCCTTCAAGATGGGCAAGGGTCGAATGTGGTTGTAGCTCAGAAAGGTTTGCCATCCCATTAGATCAATATCCCTCAAGAAAGAAAAAGCTTCAGTCCACACTTGAAGTCATCACACAGCAGAAATGGTCTTAGGACAGGGAAAATTTTGTAAACTGTCCAAAAGGAAAACTGCCTTTATTGTTAATAGCAGCCAATCGCAACATGTCATATTTTGTTCTTGAAAAGTGAAAGCTACACTGTGATTGGTTGCTGTGGAGTGTAAGGTCATGGCTGGGCTATTGAGCATGTTGCAATGTGTCTAGATTATGACTCATGGGTGCTGCAGTTTAGAAAAATGGCATAGACAGTGCAACAACACAATCAACGTTACTGTGAACATGCGATTCAGAAGATGGCTTCTTGGGTACAGACCATCCAGCCAATTTAGGATTAGTACAATTGTCTCCCGCAGAGAGGCACATTTCCTAAAAGTTATACAGTCCAATTCACAATTCTAGCAGCACTGGTTCCAGAGAGTACAGTTAACAAATGTGCGATTCTTACATGCTTCAGAAGCAGGTGGTGGTATTGTGGCTATTTGCTACAGAGTCTCTTTAAGAAGTACAGAAGGTGTGATAGATGACTGCAGAATCTTTTTAATTTGAGTATGATATAGCTGGATTCTACATTGCCCTGAATTTTGTAGGCCTAGGCCCAGGAGAGGCAAGTCTAGTGTAGGTCTAGTCTATTGGGAGCCACCTTGTAGATGGGCCCGATAAAGTTTTGATAAAAAATATGCACAAAAAGCTTCTAATTTTTATATAATACATATAGCAGTAATGCAATTCAGATTTATCCATGTTGTCAGTGTTTGCATGTTTGCGTATGGAGAAGTGTGCTGCTACATGCTGTTAGTTTGCTTTTGCATTGGTAGCATCTATTTTATTCCATATTGTTTGGAGATGCCAGTTTTTTGCACAGTCTTCCCAAGACCAAATATAGGACTTTTAAGATCTAGTCCTGGTTTTGGTGGCAAAATACTGATGTAAAATTCTGACCAATTCTGCAATGTGTGAATAAGGCATTGGACAGGAGGTCTCAAAACAGTGCAAACTAAGGCAAATAAAGGGGAAATGTATTATTAGGGTAATATTAGAAGTCAGTTTTGTTTGAGTCTTCTGCATTGGCATACTTTGAGGCAGGAGCAGCAATGTGCTATAAAGAGGTCCTGCCTGTGCTTGCACCTCTCTGCTAAAAACCTTCCGAACTTCAGGTCCCTATTTCGCAAGGAAAACTAAGGAAAATAATAAAAAAGTATATTACAAAAATTATTGTTAGCACATTTAGAATAGGGATTAATAAAGTTTATGTGAAAGTTTAAGTACACATTAAAGTCAAATGTTGCTATATTATTTATAATATGTACTTATACTAAATTTTGTAATGATGTGATTTCATAAAAGGAAGTTTTCTCTCCTTGAAGATTCAGTGTGTGACCTTTCCTAGTCACTGTGTGTTAGCGACTTAAATGTATAATCTGTCTATCCCTATTAGATTTAGTAGAAATTCATCAAAACAGCTGCACCGACAAAATAAAAAATGTAAACTCTGCTGTATACAGGAGAATCCTAAACTCACACAAATGCCAGGAGGACCTTGAAAGCTGCTCACAGAACTGACAGTAGAACTGTAACTTTGAGTATCATTGACATGTCCCACTGATGCCCTGGCTAGAAACTCACATGTCAGTCTGTCTGCGACAGGAAAATGTGAGGATGTGGAGTGGTTATGGTCCATTGTTTTCCGGTACCTCTTGGCGCAAAGACACAACCTCAGGAGGTTATAACTAAATCCTCTATTGTTCGTATATAGAGGTGACAACGTGTTTCGGAGTTGAAGACACTCCTATTTCAAGTCTAAAAAATAGTTAAGTTCCATAAAAAATAAAATTAAATAAGGTGCATGGGTGGATAAAAGAGTGGGAATATAAATGCCAGGCCAGGGATAGTATACAATATATAGTATGTGCACAAATGAATCAATAGAGAAGATAAAATTATATATAAATAAATATAAATTAAAAATAATAAATAAACGTATGAGTATATAAATACACATTAATTGCGATAAAATTCATATTAATATTTGTTCGTATAATGGATAAAATATGACATGATGTAATTGGATAAGATATATTTATTAGTGTCAAGAAGTATATCAATAAAAATCAATAATGAAAAATTATAAAGGAAAATCGTGTTTGTAAAATATTTATATTGTTGTCTGGTTTGTTCGGGATGGTGGTCAATAATTCTACATTCTCTCATATATATAGTAGTTTTAATAGTGACAAGTTGATGTTCATTTTGTAAATAGGGTGGAGTGTGATGAAGGAATGTATCAATAATAATAATGTTAAAATTATGGATAATGGGTATATACACTAGTGTGTATGTACACATATAAAATAAAGACTTGAAGGGGGCTTCGGCTGCCTTCAGTGCTTGTGATTGCATGTGCTTAATTCGACCAGTGTTTATGAAGGAGGGTGATATAGGCAAAAGGTGTCAGGACAGGAGGTGTGTACGGATGACCTTATAATGACCAAAACATTTTGTCCTGTCCCATGTCAGTCAAAGTTCCCTCCTCCCCCAACTTCTTATACAGAGCACCTTTTTCTCTCTAGCAAGCTGGGAAAGATGCTCTGTCTGCACAGAGGACATTGGTTTTTAACCTTCAGGTAAATCATCTTCATTAAAATCAGTTTGTTCCACTACAATGGCACAACATGTCATAATCAAAATTTCACTAGTACTCCCTCTCCAGATCGAACACTAGCAACTGGGACAGGACAAAAAGTTTTGGTCATTATAAAGCCATCCATAAACACCTCCTGACACCTTTTTGCCTATATCACCCTCCTTCATAAATGCTGGTCTAAGTAAGCACATGCAATCACAGTACAGAAGGCAGCCCACACCACCTTCAAGTCTGTATTTTATATATGTACATACACACTAGTGTATATAACTATCATCAGTAATTTTAGTACTATAATTGATACATTCTTTCATCACACTCCACCCTATTTACAAATGAACATCAACTCGTTAGTATTAATACTACTATATATGAGAGGATGTATAATAATTGACCACCATCCCGAACAAACCAGACGACAACATAAATATTTTACAAACAAGATTTTCCTTTATAGATTTTTATTGATACACTTCATAACACCACCAAATATATCTTATCCAATCACATCATGTCATATTTAATCCAAAATACGACCAAAGATTAATATGAACTTTTTGCAATTAATGTGTATTTATATACTTATAAGGTTATTTATAATTTTTTTTATATTTATTCATATATAATTTTTTTCTTCTATATTGATTTATTTGTGTACATACTGTACTATATATTGTATACTATCCCTGGCCCGGCATTTATATTCCCACTCTTTTATCCACCCATGCACCTCATTTCATTCTATTTTTTATGGAACTTGAGTACTTTTTAGACTTGAAAACGAAGTTTCTTCCATTTTGAAACACGTCACCTCTATATACGAACAATAAACGATTTATTCATAACCTCCCAAGGTCGTGTCTTTGCGCCAAGTGGTACCGGAAAAAAGTGGACCACTCCATATCCCCACATTGTCTCTCCATCGCTCCTCTAGAGGACTGGCAACCCTTCAAACGAGAAGCGAACGGTACTGCCAGCACCGACCAGCTTTTAACCATATGCCTATATTAGTGTTGTGCCTATGCATGCACAACACTAAAAGGTGAGCATAACTGATTATATTTTTCTATGTCAACCATCCACCTCGAAACTATTACACTATGAACGCCTCTCCCTTTTCTGCCACAATTGTTGTGACAGGAAAATAAACCAGGTTGTCGTAAATATACTGATTATTTTTATCAACATTTTGCACAATTTTTGTCCTTAGCCGTATTTATGGTTTAGCAGTTACAATACTGAAACTTTCTTTTATGTATTTTGTCAGTCAATTAACAATTTCCTTACAGACCAGCAAAGAAAAAACTTTAGTTGTATCATCTCATAACTAGGGTTGAGCGAACAGTTCGAGCATAGTTCGGGTTCATGATCGAATTTTGGGGTGTTCGGGACACCGACCCGGACCGAACATTTCAAAAAGTTCGGGTTCGTTATTCGCGATTTCTTCCCGCTTTCTGAAGGGCTGCACAGCAGCCAATCAGCTAGTGTTTTACTTCTTGCATTAAGAAGCCATCACAGCCATGCCTACTAATGGCATGGCTGTGATTTGCCAAGTGCAGCATGTGACTCAGCCTCTATTTAAGCTGAAGTCACGTAGAGCCGCACGTCACACTGCTCTGATTAGTGTAGGGAGAGGAAGCAGCTTCTGTGATGGCGAGATTAGGCAGGGAAAAGTCAGCAAAACACCTAATGAAGTGATAGATCTACAGCTGTAAATCATTCAACTTCTGCTAGTAAATTGCTCACTGGTTTTTAGGCTGCACAGAGCGTTTTTCTGTCACTTTGATCGGCGGCCATTATGTGTCTTGTAGTGCACCAGCACAAGCTGCCACCAAGTCCATCAATCCATCAATACTAGTTTTTTTTGCTATATATCCTACATCAGGGGCTTGGCTGTGCTCATAGTCACCCTCAGAAACTCAGGATAGAAATTTCTATATTTTATTAAGGGGTTAAATTCAATTGCCAAAATAGCAATCCCCAAATCTGGTGTTCTAGCTGTGGCACGCCAAGAGTAATACTGTCTGGCAAAGGATAGATTTTTTCTGTGGGGAAATTCAACTGCCAAAATAGCAATCCTTTAAAACTGGTGTCCCAGCAGTGGCTGGCAAAGTATAATAGTGTCCGGCAAAGGATATGTTTTGTTCTGGGGTGAAATTCAATACCCAAAATAGCAAAATCGAAATCAGTGGTTATAGCTGTGGCTGGCCAAGTATAATAGTGTCCGGCAAAGGATAGATAATGTTCTGGGGTGAAATTCAATTGCCAAAATAGCAATACCGTAAATTTGGTGTTCCAGCTGTGACTGGACAAGTTTAATAGTGTCCGGCAAAGGATTTATTTTTTTCTGGGGTGAAATTCAGTTGCCAAAATAGCAATACCATAAATCAGTGGTTTCAGCTGTGGCTGGCCAAGTTTAATAGTGTACGGCAAAGGATATATTTTTTTCTGGGGTGAAATTCAATTGCCAAAATAGCAATACCGTAAATCTGGTGTTCCAGCTGTGACTCGACAAGTTTAATAGTATCCGTCAAAGGATAGATTTTGTTCTGGGGTGAAATTCACTTACCAATATAGCAATACCCTGAATCTGGTGTTCCAGCTGTTGCAGGCCAAGTGTTAATCTGTCCGTAAAAGCGTATATTACACTCAAGGTGTATATACAAGTGGTGAAAGGGTCATCCTCAATAACTTCACGCTCTACCGTGCATCTCCCATTGAATTTCTGTCCGTTAAAGGTATATTACACAAAGTGTTAAAATACAATTGCTGAAGGCATAATCCTACATATTTTTTCACAAGCTACTGTGCATCTCCAAGTGTAAATCTGTCCATAAAAGGATACCTTTCATCCAGGGCCTAAATACTCAGCCTACAATTGATATTCCCCTAAATCTGTGGTTACTGCTGTGCCTGGATTAGTGTACATAAATAAATAGGCAGATAGTGTTTGGTGCCTGTAAAAAAATGGCCTGAATTTGAAATTAATACATTGGGCCATATATTTTTTTTCTTATTGTGGTGCTTGGTGAACGGTAACAATGAGGAATACATCTAGTAATGGAAGCGTACGAGGTCGTGGTGATGTTAGTGGACCCTCTGGTGCTGGGAGAGGACGTGGCCATTCTGCCACAGCCACACGTCCTAATGAACCAACTACCTCAGGTTCCAGTAACCACCAGAATTTACAGCGATATTTGGTGGGGCCCAGAGCCGTTCTAAGGATGGTAAGGCCTGAGCAGGTACAGGCGCTAGTCAATTGGGTGGCCGACAGTGGATCCAGCACGTTCACAACATTATCTTCCACCTAGTCTCCTGCAGAAAGCGCACAGGTGGCACCTGAAAACCAAGCCCATCAGTCTGTCACATCACCCCCATGCATATCAGCAAAACTGTCTGAGCCTCAAGTTATGCAGCATTCTCTATTGTTTGAAGACTCTGCTGGCAGGGTTTCCCAAGGGAATCCACCTAGCCCTTCCCCAGTGGTGGAAGACATAGAATGCACTGATGCACAACCACTTATGTTTCCTGATGATGAGGACATGAGAATACCACCTCATCGGAGTCCGCACATCTCTGATGATGACAAAACACAGGTGCCAACTGCTGCATCTTTTTGAGTGTGCAGACCGAACAGGAGGTCAGGGAGGAAGACTGTGTGGAAGATGATGCAGTGGATGATGAGGTCCTAGACCCCACATGGAATGAAGGTCGTGCCACTGACTTTTTATAGTTCAGAGAAGGAGGCAGTGGTGAGACCGAGCCAACAGCGTAGCAAAAGAGGGAGCAGGGGCAAAAGCAGAACAGCCGCCGCCAAGAGAGTTCGCCTGCTACTGGCCACCGCCATAAGGGACCGAGCACCCCAAAGGCAGCTTCAAGGAGTTCCCTGGCATGGCACTTCTTTAAACAATGTGCTGACGACAAGACCCGAGTGGTTTGCACGCTGTGCCATCAGAGCCTGAAGCGAGGCATTAACGTTCTGAACCTTAGCACAACCTGCATGACCAGGCATCTACATGCAAAGCATGAACTGCAGTGGAGTAAACACCTTAAAAGCAACAAACTCACTCAGGCTCCCCCTGCTCCCTCTTCTGCTGCTGCCTCGGCCTCTTCCGTCACCTCGGGAGGAATGTTGGCACCTGCCGCCCACCAAACATAGGATGTGCCACCGACACCACCACCTGCGTCACCAAGCATCTCCACCATGTCGCACGGCAGTGTTCAGCTCTCTATCTCACAAACCTTGGAGAGAAAGTGTAAATTCCAACCTAGCCACCCTCGAGCCCTGGGCTTGAATGCCAGAATTTCTAAACTACTGGCCTTTGAAATGCTGTCATTCAGGCTGGTGCACACAGACAGCTTCAAACAGCTGACGGCCATGGCTGTCCCACAGTATGTTGTTCCCCACCGCCACTACTTCTCCAAGACAGCAGTGCCTTCCCTGAACAACCAAGTATCCGATAAAATCAAGTGTGCACTGCGCAACCCCATCTGTGGCAAGGTCCACCTAACCACAGATACGTGGACCAGTAAGCACGGCCAGGGACGCTATATCTCCCTAACTGCACACTGGTTAAATTTAGTGGCGGCATGGCCCCAGATGGAGAGTTCCTTGGCGCATGTCCTTCCGCCGCCAAGGATCGCAGGGCATAATTCTTTGCCTCCTGTAGCCTCCTCCTCCTACTCGGCTTCCTCCTCTTCTGCTTCCACCAGCTTATTCAGTCAGCCACACACCTTCACCACCAACTTCAGCACAGCCCGGGGTAAACGTCAGCAGGCCATTCTGAAACTCATATGTTTGGGGGACAGGCCCCACACCGCGCAGGAGTTGTGGCGGGGTATTGAACAACAGACCGACGAGTGGTTTCTGCCGGTGGGCATCAAGCCCGGCCTGGTGGTGTGCAATAATGGACGAATCTCGTCGCAAGTCTGGGACTAGCCGGTTTGACGCACATCCCTTGCCTGGCGCATGTGCTGAATTTGGTGGTGCAGAAGTTAATTCACAACTACCCGACATGTCAGAGCTGCTGCATAAAGTGTGGGCCGTCTGTGCGCGCATCCAGCATTCACATCCTGCCGCTGCTCGCCCTGTCTGCGCTACAGCGCAACTCGGCCTTCCCGCTTACCGCCTCATATACGATGTGCCCACCAGGTGAAACTCCAACTTGCACATGCTGGAGAGACTGAGCGAGCAGCAGCAGGCCATAGTGGAGTTTCAGTTGCAGCACGCACGCGTCAGTCGCACTGCGGAACATCACCACTTCGCCACCAATGATTGGGCCTCCATGCGAGACCTGTGTGCCCTGTTGCACTGTTTCGAGTACTCCACCAACATGGCCAGTGGCGATGACACCGTTATCATCGTTACAAAACCACTTCTATGTCTCCTTGAAAAGCGCTTAGGGCGATGATGGAAGAGGAGGTGGCCCAAGAGGAGGACGAGGAGGATGAGGGGTCATTTTTAGCACTTTCAGGCCAGTCTGTTAGAAGTGGCTCAGAGGGAGGTTTTTGCAACAGCAGAGGCCAGGTACAAATGTGGCCAGCCAGGGCCCACTACTACGGAGCAGGTTCACAGCGGGGTGGCACCCGACGCAGATCAGGCCCATCACTGGTGCGTGGCTGGGGGTATATGGAGGATGATGACGATACGCCTCCCACAGAGAACAGCTTGTCCTTACCTCTGGGAGCCTGGCACACATGAGCGACTACATGCTGCAGTGCCTGTGCAACGACACCAGAGTTACCCACATTTTAACGTGTCACGGACTACTGGGTTGTCACCCTGCTGGATCCCGGTACAAAGACAATGTGCCCACCTTACTTCCTACACTGGAGCATGATAGAAGATGCGCGAGTACAAGCTCACGCTGGTAGACACGCTCCTGAGAGCATTCCCAAATGTCACAGGGAAACAGGTGGAAGCCCAAGGCGAAAGGAGAGGAGGAGCAAGAGGTCAACAACGCAGCAGTGTCACGGCCAGCTCCTCTGAGGGCAGGGTTAGCATTGCAGAAATGTGGAAAAGTTTTGTCTCCACTCCACAGCTAACTGCACCACCATCTGATACGGAACGTGTTAGCAGGAGGTAGCATTTCACTAACATGGTTGAACAGTACGTCTGCACACCCCTCCACGGACTGACTGATGGTTCAGCCCCATTCAACTTCTGGGTCTCCAAATTGTCCACGTGGCCAGAGTTAGCATTTTATGCCTTGGAGGTGCTGGCCTGCCCGGCGGCCAACGTTTTGTCTGAACGTGTATTTACCATGGCAGGGGGCGTCATTACTGACAAACGCAGCCGCCTGTCCACAGCCAACATGGACAAACTGACGTTCATAAAAATGAACCAGGCATGGATCCCACGGGACCTCTCCCTCCCATGTGCAGAATAGACATTTATTACTGCCTCCCCCTCAAGCATGTATTCTTGTACTCCGGGGCAATTCTTTATTGAATCCTCATTTTTTTAACTTTACCATGATCTTGCGGTGTGACCCAAAGTTGAATGAACCTCTCCTCAATCTGGGCACCGGGGCCTAAATAACTGAAAGTGGCCGGTTACAGTGGTGGGTGACATGAAGCCTGAACCTCTGCCATGCGACCTCTCTCCTCTGTCTGGGTGCCATGGGCTAAATATCTGGAAGTGGCCTTCTCCAGTGGTGGGTGATATGACGCCTTATTCCTTGCTGCTCCTCTGTCTGGGTGCTGGGGCCTAAATAGCTCAAAGTGACCTACTCCAGTGGTGGGTGATATGACGCCTTGTTTCTTGCTGTGGGACCCCTCTCCTCTTTCTGGGATCTGGGGCCTAAATAACTGAAAGTGGCCTTCTCCAGTGGTGGGTGATATGATGCCTGATTCTTTGCTGTGGGACATTTCTCCTCTGTCTGGGTGCTGGGGCCTAAATAACTGAAGGTGGCCTTCTCCAGTGGTGTGTGATATGACGCCTGATTCTCTGCTGTGGGACCTCTCTCCTCTGTCTGGGTGCTGGGGCCTAAATAACTCAAAGTGGCCTTCTCCAGTGGTTGGTGATATGAAGCCTGATTCTCTCCTGTGGGACCTCTCTCCTCTGTCTGGGTGCTGGGGCCTAAATAACTGAAAGTGGCCTCCTCCAGTGATGGGTGATATGACGCCTGATTCTCTGCTGTGGGACCTCTCTCCTCTGTCTGGGGCCTAAATAACTGAAAGTGGCCTTTTCAGTGGTGGGTGATATGAAGCCTGATTTTACGCTATGGGACCTCTCTCCTCTGTCTGGGTGCTGGGGCCGAAATAACAGAAAGTGACCTTCTCCATTGGTGGGTGACTTGAAGCCTGATTCTCTGCTATGGGACCTCTCTCCAATTGATATTGGTTAATTTTTATTTATTTTTTTTTTAATTCATTTCCCTATCCACATTTGTTTGCAGGGCATTTACCTACATTTTGCTGCCTACTACCTATTTTACAGCCTTTTTAGTGCCCAAAAGTTCGGGTCCCCATTGACTTCAATTGGGTTCGGATCCCGAACCCGAACATTTTCGGGAAGTTCAGCCGAACTTCTCGAACCTGAACATCCAGGTGTTCGCTCAACTCTACTCATAACATCTTTTCCTAAGAAACTGGATTTGTTTCTAATTAATTTGTCATAAGTCACTATAAATCAGGTGTAAATTAGGGTACAACCACACGGAGAGGCCGTGCTGCGGATGGCTTGCAGACATGCTGTGAAAAAGATCTGCACGGCCAATTAGCCCAGGCAGCTAGCTTTCATTTAATAATGAAGACCGCACCATATAGTCGACATTCAGTGTTAATGGCCGCAAGGCACCTTTAATGCACTTTTAAACAGGGGCTGTAGCTAACTTGCTTGTATGGGGTTTGGCTGGTTAGGTGGGGTTCAATCTGCTGGCTTATCCCTTCTTTAACCCCAGTGCTTTACTGTCCTACAAGTATAAGCCCTTCTTCTGCCATCTGCTTTTCCTTCTTTTCCACATCATCTCATGATTTTCCACATCATCGATGAGAAAATGTCATGAGGAACATCCAGCTCCTCCTCTCTCTGCATCTTGCTAACTTTTCTAGGAAGTAAAGGCAGCCAAAGATGAGGATGGTCATCATTAAAGTGGTTCCTTAGGATAGGTCATCAATATCAGATTGGCAGGGGTCCTATACCCGGCACCCCTGACGATCAGCTGCACACATGCTTTTTCCCTTCTCTCTTCCTGCCTGCCATAGACATAGCAGCAGCTAGCAGGAAGAGAGATGGGAGACGGCCCATGCACAATGCACGCTCCTTCGCTTCATATAGTGGATTGTCAAGGGTGCTGTGTGTCAGACCCCACCAATCTGATATTGATGACCAATCCTGAGGATAAGTCATCAATAGAGATGAGCGAACACCTGGATGTTCGGGTTCGAGAGGTTCGGCCGAACTTCCGGAAAATGTCCGGGTTTGTGATCCGAACTCAACCCGAACTTCATCCCGAACCCCATAGAAGTCAATGGGGACCCGAACTTTTGGGCACTAAAAAGCCTGTAAAAGACTCCCGGAAAGGGCTAGAGGGCTGCAAAAGGCAGCAAAATGTAGGTAAATCCCCTGCAAACAAATGTAGATAGGGATATGAATTAAAATAAAATAAAATAAATAAAAATTAACCAATATCAATTGGAGAGAGGTCCCACAGCAAGGAATCATGCGTCATATCATCCACCACTGGAGAAGGCCACTCTCATTTATTTGGGACCAGCACCCAGACAGAGGATACAGGTCCCACAGCAAGGAATCATGCTTCATATCAAACACCACCGGAGATGGCCACTCATGTATTTTGGACCAGCACCCAGACAGAGGATACAGGTCCCACAGCAAGGAATAAGGCGTCATATCAACCACCACCGGAGAAGGCCACTCATGTATTTTGGACCAGCACCCAGACAGAGGATACAGGTCCCACAGCAAGGAATAAGGCGTCATATCAACCACCACCGGAGAAGGCCACTCTCATTTATTTTGGACCAGCACCCAGACAGAGGAGAGAGGTCCCACATCAAGGAATCATGTGTCATATCAACCACCACCGGAGAAGGCCACTCTCATGTATTTTGGACCAGCACCCAGACAGAGGAGAGAGGTTTTCACAGCAGAGAATCATGCATTTAGATCACCCACCACAGGAGTAGGCCACCATTTAATGGGACCCCGGCAACCATGTCAGATGGCACAAACATCAGCTTCACATCACCCAGTACAAGAGAAGGCCACTTTGAGAGACTTTGACCCCTGCACCCAGACGGAGGAGAGAGGTTTTCACAGCAGAGAATCATGCATTTAGATCACCCACCACAGGTGTAGGCCACCATTTAATGGGACCCCGGCAACCATGTCAGATGGCACAAACATCAGCTTCACATCACCCAGCACAAGA
>JAKVIS010000504.1:0-66976 GCA_033119425.1 Bufotes viridis | reverse complement strand
GTTCCAACCACCGTGTCTTTGTGCGACGCAGAAAAGGTGAACGGATGGACTCTACATGCCTGGTTCCCACCGTGAAGCATGGAGGAGGAGGTGTGATGGTGTGGGGGTGCTTTGCTGGTGACACTGTTGGGGATTTATTCAAAATTGAAGGCATACTGAACCAGCATGGCTACCACAGCATCTTGCAGCGGCATGTTATTCCATCCGGCTTGCGTTTAGTTGGACCATCATTTATTTTTCAACAGGACAATGACCCCAAACACACCTCCAGGCTATGTAAGGGCTATTTGACCATGAAGGAGAGTGATCGGGTGCTGCGCCAGATGACCTGGCCTCCACAGTCACCAGACCTGAACCCAATCGAGATGGTTTGGGGTGAGCTGGACCGCAGAGTGAAGGCAAAAGGGCCAACAAGTGCTAAGCATCTCTGGGAACTCCTTCAAGACTGTTGGAAGACCATTTCAGGTGACTGATCAAGAGAATGCCAAGAGTATGCAAAGCAGTAATCAAACCAAAAGGTGGCTACTTTGAAGGACCTAGAATATGACATATCTTCAGTTGTTTCACGCTTTTCTGTTATGTATATAATTCCACATGTGTTAATTCATAGTTTTGATGCCTTCAGTGTAAATCTAGAATTTTCATAGTCATGAAAATAAAGAAAACTCTTTGAATGAGAAGGTGTTTCCAAACTTTTGGTCTGTACTGTATATATATATATATATATAAACAAAGAAAAATGCAGCAGCACTCTGAATTTGAGGATGGGTGCAATCCTTCTGAAACAGCTGGCTCCTTGAACTTGAACACCACATTCTCGCCAGAACAGAGGTTGAGACTCTATACGTGTGTACACAAAACATCTATAGCCAGCAATATCCAAGAGGCTGGTTTCAAGCTCCTGTCCCGCTGGTACAGGGTCCCTACTAGACTCAATGCTATCTTCCCATCAGTCTCCCCTCTGTGCTGGAGGTGTGGTGCATCGAGAGGCACTATCCTCCACACCTTCTGGGAATGCCCAATCCTCTCGGATTTTTGGGACACAATTTGGAAAACCACCTCTAAGTTCACTTCTTATAACCTGCCTAAGTCACCTGCATTCTTTCTGCTCCATCAGTGCGAGATCCCTCTATCTACGTACAACAAGTCTGTGATTAGACATATGGTCAATGCTGCGAGAGCTTGTATCCCCTGTATGTGGAGACAATCTTCTGCTCCCACTATTAATGTGTGGATCAACAAAATTCAGGAGACCTTGAGAATGGAAGATCTTACCTCATCCATAAAGCATACGGAAAAACAATTCATTAAAACCTGGTGTCACTGGATCGAATTCCATGGCTCAGTAGAGCGCCGTGTTCTGAGGTCTTCGACGTGAGAGAGGGGTTTACAGTTTCCCCTTTGTATCTTTCCCTTCCGTTTCGTCTCTTTCCTCCCCCCAGTCCTCGCTCTAAAATCCTGTTGCTCTCTATTGATTGTCCTTTTTTATCCATGTGAAATTGCCATGCCTTGTAACAGTCTCTTTGTATTTCATTGTGTATTGGGCGATGCCCAGCCTTTTTACATGGCATGCTTGTTTATTAATTAATGCGAAAATTTAAATAAAGAATTTACAAAAAAAAAAAAAAAATATCCAAAAATTAAAGCAGCACACCAAAATAGTGAAAATAAGTGGACCGACTTTATTCCCCTTGCAACGTTTCAACTGCACAATGCAGCCTTTCTCAAGCATACAAAACGGTGTTCACACAGGGTATATATACCCATATGCATAGCAATATAATTAACCATAATCAAGTGAAATCAACAAGTAGATTTATATCAATCCATAAAAACTTGTACAAAAAGTGATAAAATTATTCACATATATCCATCCAAATTAATGGTATACATTCCATATATTAATACCATTAATTTGGATGGATATATGTGAATAATTTTATCACTTTTTGTACATGTTTTTATGGATTGATATGAATCTACTTGTTGATTTCACTTGATTATGGTTAATTATGTTGCTATGCATTATGGGTATATATACCCTGTGTGAACACCGTTTTGTATGCTTGAGAAAGGCTGCATTGTGTATTTGAAACGTTGCAAGGGGAATAAAGTCAGTCCACTTATTTTTCACTATTTTGGTGTGCTGCTTCCATTTTTGGATATATATATATATTTTACACAAAAAAAAAAAAAAAGGCTTGCTTCGGTTTCCAGTTTTTTTTCCAGGTTTTGACCGCCATGTGCTTCAGGTTCACACTTATTCTCTAATTTTAGTTTCCTGTAAGATCTCGGCACAGAGCGCACTCACGGTTGTAGTAAGATGGTGTTGGGCGTGATGACGTTACGTCGTGGGGCCTGTAAAGCGCTTGATTTGTCGCCCCGAGTACATCGATACATCCCGGCTTTTCCCCGGACTTCCTAATCTCTCACAGGAGCAGTTCGCACTCCCTGCCCCGGTACAGCTCTCCAGGCAGACGCGGATGTTCCCCGGGCAGCTGCTCCCCCCCTTCCCCCCAGCCATGGCCACTCCTCCGAGAGTCGAGGCCACTCCAGCTCAAGACCTGGCGGCCGCTCCCGTTCCAGTCCCAGCTGCTCCTACTCCAGACCCGGCACTTTCGCTCTAGAATCTGCTGTTCCAGATTCCCTGTTCCCATATTAACGGTACTCAGGCCGGCGCCGCTCCCCTGGGAACCCTCACCAGTAGGAGCAACCAGCTTCGGTGCTCCCCAGGTTACCGCTCCAGTCCAGCCAGTGACTATCATCCTCTGGCCAGCAGAAATGACAGGTCTCTTAGTCTGCAGTCTGTCTCAAGTTGGAGCAGGCGGTAGGGCTCAATAACATTGTATTGCCACTGACGGGGGCAGCAGTCTGGCAGTCCGTGAATGTGAGTACAGTCTCCTTTAAAAATAAATAAATAATAATAATTTTTTACACTTGGGCTTTCTGGCGAAGGTCGTCTTCTTTCCGCTCCAGATTCGGGGGATGTGGGGGGGGGGGCACGTTTGATCAGTTCTAATCACTTGGTAGATTCAAATTATGAATGTTACCACCTGTCACGTTTTCAGACTCGCGCTTATTACATCGTCAAATGTCTGTTGCCCGGTAATTTATTCAGGTTTACGTTTAGCAATCATTAATGTCTGTCGCCTGTTTATGTCGTTTAGGCTTAGGCTCATTGGTCATTGATATCTGTCGCCTGTTTACACTATTCAGGCATACGTTTAGAATTTGTCTGTCACCTGTTAACGTTATTCAGGCCTACGTTTATTAATCATCATGTCTGTCGCTTGTTACGTTTCAGGCTTGCGTTTATTAATTATTATTGTCTGTTGACTGTTTACGTTATTTAGGTATACGTTTAGTATTTAATGTCTGTCGCCTGTTTACGCTTTACAGGCCTACGTTATTAATCATCCGCGTTTGAACGCGCTGTAAAACGCCCAACGCCCAAACAAGTACATGAGCTTCTTTTGGCCGTTTTAACGCGCCTATAGACAATGTTGCCATATGGGAGAATCGCTGAATTGCGCGTATGACGCGCGTTTCTTAGTTACAAAAACGTGCATCCAAAAACGCGCGATTCAGAAACGCCTAGGTGTGTTCCCAGCCTTAAGGAATCCCAACCAGCTGGTGGACCATGTGCTGATGGAGCCACCAACCTCCACAGACAGCGTGACCTGTTCTGCTCACAAGAAGATGATGAAATATTTCTGTGCAGAGGATGACGTTTGTGTATTATGATTTTTAAATAATGAATAATTTGCATTTTATTGCATGTATTTGATCACTTACCAACCAGCAATAATTCTGGCTCTCGCAGACTTGCTAGATTTTCTTTAAGAAGCCCTCCTACTCTCACTATTTACTGCCTGTAGCTAATAGTACACTCAGTAATATATGCGTGCCATAGTGGAACACATGGAAACTGGAAGTGTGACCCCACTTCCGGTTTCCATCTTGATGCATGAATAAAAGGGTGACCATAAGGTAGGAACAGTAGGACTGTCAGCTTTTTATTATTGTTGCATCACTCCTGAAGAAGGGGGCGTGCGACCCCCGAAACGTGTTGAGTGCCATGTAGTGTCCAATAAAAGGGAACTGTTCAGACGCTGGAGGCCTGGCTGCCATCATACGATAAGCGGACCCGGCGAGGGGGGCTGTGTCCGAAGGTGTCTTGAGCTTTATCTGATGGACATCCCCCTCACCCACCTGTAAAGTGAGTTGAATACTTGACATTTGAGGCCTTCTGTATCTCAAAGGTCGGTTTTTCTTTTATTCTTATACTTCTAAGAGCCATGTGATGTATATATCTTAATATGGTCTAATTTTAATCTGGGAACTTTATAACGAAAAGGGTGACATATCGGTAAGGGACTGGCGCCTATTTGTGTTGCTTTTTTACGGCTCAGACGTGGGGTGATGCATCCCTCAGATTGAGTACGTAACTCTCTTTCATATACATTTATCAGAGTGCTGGCTAGGATACACTCTTACCACTTGTGCAGCCTCCCCGTCCCTTTGGATCCTGAACTACATAGACCTTCAGATTCTTCATCCACCCTCTTGGCGCCTAATCTTTGGGGTACTTTTCCCCTTTTTTCCCGGGGTGATATATACTTATCCTTAACATCGTGTACCCTAAACCTCTTTTTTGTTTTTTCGCTCTTACATGTACAGGGATAGACCTTCTGCTCAGATTCAACCAAATGCAGCAAGGTTGACTTGTCGGCGCCTCACAGTACAGACGGAGAATGACCCAAAACATACTGTGAAAGCAAAGAAGTGGAATATTCTGCAATGGCTGAGTCAATCACCAGATTTCAACCCGATCGAGCATGAATTTCACTTGCTTAAGGCAAATAGCAGAAAGACCCACAAACAAGCAACAACTGAAGACCGCTTCAGTAAAGGCCTCGAAAAGCATCACGAAGGAGGAAACCCAGCGTTTGGCGATGTCCATGGTTTCCAGACTTCAGGCAGTCATTGCCTGCAAAAGATTCTCTACAAGGTGTTTAAAAATAAACATTTTTATTTATGGTAATGTTAATTTGTCCAATTACTTTTGAGCCCGTGAAATGAGGAGGTTTTGTAGAAAAATGGTTGCAATTCCTAAACGTTTCCCAGGATATTTTTGTTCGACCCCTTACATTGAATTTGAAAGCCTACACTTCAATTGCGTCTCAGTTATTTCATTTCAAATCCAATGTATTGGCATGCAGAGCCAAATCTTGAAGATTGTGTCACTGTCCAAATAGTTCTGGACCTAACTGTATACTGTGGGGAAAATAAGTATTTGATACACTGGCGATTTTGCAAGTTTTTCCACCTACAAAGAACGGAGAGGTCTGTAATTTTTATCGTAGGTAGACTTCAACTGTCAGAGACAGAATCTAAAAAAAAATAAAAAATCCAGAAAATCACATTGTATGATTTTTAAATAATTAATTTGCATTTTATTGCATGGAATAAGTATTTGATCACCTACCAACCAGCAAGAATTCTGGCTCTCTCAGAGCTGTCAGATTTTCTATAAGAAGCTCTCTTACTCTGCACTCGTTACCTGTATTTATTACACCTGTTTGAACTCGTGTATAAAAGACACCTGTCCACACACTCAACCAATCAAGCTCCAACCTGTCCACCATGATCAAGACCAAAGAGATGTCTAAGGACACCAGGGACAAAATTGTAGACCTGCACAAAGCTGGGATGGGCTACAGGACAATAGGCAAGCAGATTGGTGAGAAGGAAACAAGTGTTGGCGCAATTATAAAAAAATGGAAGAAACACAAGATGACTATCAATCTTTTTTGGTCTGGGGCTCCATGCATGATCTCACCTCGTGGGGTAAGGATGATTCTGAGAAAGGTCAGGAATTAGCCCAGAACTACACAGAACTTTCACTGTGGAACGCATACGGGGGAGGGTGGACATAAATAAGAGAAACGGTTCGGGCTGATGCGATTGGCACATGCCCAGTTTCTATAGGCATAGGCTTCTGTTTAGATTATTGTTAATTTTCTATACATACATTCTATAATATGCCTGGTGTATACCTCTCTTTAATATTTATTGGTGTATTATAGTTAAGTTTACACCAAGACAATCATATATATGCGGTCCGGGCATCGTGTGCGTTCCAGCGTGAAATGCATAACGTCGCTTCCGGTATGTCATATCCGGTTTAGTGGCGTGGAGCATGAGGAGACGTCATACATGATGTAATTTAGTTGAGCCTAACGGGTGTTTTAGATTATTTTAGATTGGATCTATATATAGGTACTCTGTGGCTATTAGTCCTTACCCCCTGATGAAGCTTTGAGCGAAACGCGCATCGGGGTGTAGGGTTCTGCAGCTGGTACGGTATACTTGTAATTTATCATTTTGACTTGGTTCCAGGTTGTATCTGGTGTCCTTACTACTTAAGCTTTATCTATTGAAGTATATTGGTATGCACTTGCACTTTATTTGTTATATCTTCACTTTTGACTAATATACCAGGTTCTATTTACTACTTGTAATTGTCAGCCGTTGCCGTCTGTTTGTGTTTCCTGCCGTGTGCCTTATGTATCTCTTGACCACCATCGATCTATTTTAATTATGTGATTTTATGATTACTGTATAATAAAGATTTATTGAGTTACTTATTCCCCGGCTGTTGCTTTTTGTCGATTACAATTTGTGGGCTTTGTCAGGGAAAAGTATATTGCTTTATGCCCAGATTAATTGATTTGTGATAGCAAGTGGCAAATTAGAGCAATTTGTGGCCTATTAGCTTTTTCCTCCACCGCTGCTACTTTTTGAAAAGTGGGCAGGGGAGGGGGGGGGGGTCACAGGCGGGAATAATTCATCAATATGTGCTCCAGGAAACCAGTGCCCATAATAATCTTTATAAAAATAATCTTTATTTCTATAGCACCAACATACTCCGCAGCGCTTTACAATCAGGGGGTTCATGTCCAAACAGAGCCATAAATGACATCACAGCAAACAGGTCAACAATTATAACAAGAGGAATGAGGGCCCTGCTCGCAAGAGCTTATAATCTATGAGGAGAAGGGGGTGACACACAAGGTAACAAGTGCTTGTTTTCTACAATGGTCTGGCCATCTTAAAGGGGTTGTCTTGTCATGGACAATGGGGGCATATCGCTAGGATAGGCCCCCATTGTCTTATAGGTGCGGGTCCCACGGCTGGGACCCGCACCTATATCGGCCGGACCGGAGTCCTCCAGCCACCACCTTGTGGGGCTCCGGTCTCGATATAGCCCACCACTGGGACCCTAACCTATAAGACAATGGGGGCATATCCTAGTGATATGCCCCCATTGTCCATGATGAGACAACCCCTTTAAGGCAATAGGGGAGTAGATATAAGGCTGTATGAGCCGTCACCAGCCGATATCTGGAGAGCTTCTGAGTGCATGGGGTGTGGATATTTGACAATGGATCAGGTTCAGAATGATGGGGAAAGGGGGGTAAATGGAGGAGAGTTAGATCAGGGGCGGCAAAATAGTTGCTTGGGATAGGGTATTCCAGAGAACTGGTGCAGCTCGAGGAAGTCTTGGAGGTGGGAGAGAGAGGTTCAGATTATGGTGGATGTCATTAGCTGAACGGAGGGCACAGGTAGAATGGTAGACAGAGATGAGAGAGGAGATGTAGGGGTACAGCACTGTGGAGAGCTTAATGGGTGAGAACGAGACGTTTAAATTGATTCATATACTGTATGTGCAACCAGTGCAATGACTGGCACAGGGCGGAGGGGTTAGAGCAGCGGTTACAGATAGATGAGCCCGGCTGCTCCGTTCAGTATAGATTGGAGAAGGGAGAGCCTAGTGAGGGGGAGACCAACTAATAATGAGTTACAGTAATCAAGACGAGAATGGATCCGGGAAACAATGAGAGATTTTGTTTCCACAGTCAAAAAGGGGCAGATGCTAGAGATGTTTTTGAGGTGTACGCGGCATGAGCGGGCAAGTGATTGAATATAAGGGGTAAAGGAAAGATTAGTGTCAAACATAACACAGAGAAATCTATAGAAATGTCCAGCTGCTGACGGGTAGATCTCAGTTCTTGCGCATGGGCATCCGGATGTGCACCACAAATATGAAAGGCTTGCAACTCTTAAAGGGGTTGTCCGAGTTATAAATAAAAAAAACTATAGTACTGTAAATCTGATGGGCATCAATATATAACTGAGATAAGTAAGTTTTAGGTAAAAAAAATTATATTTCCTCATTTCCCTGGTTCTCTTCTGGCCCTTTGGTTACCTGCAACAACAACAATCTCTGCCCCTCCCCCTGCTCTGCAAAGGGAGTTAATACAAGTCCTGCCCTGAGTAACATGTCTGCCTGCTGAGAGACTCAGCAGCATGCTGTATGTGTAGGACTACAAGTCCCAGCTGTACACTGACACTGCTGATACACACAGGATCTTCCCCTTACCTGTTCTTGTGCAGAACTCCTCTAGTCTGTGAGCTCCTGTGCCCAGCATGTGTCTCCTCACTGTCTGCAGCTACTCAGTAAAGCCTTCAGCCCTGAGTCTGAGCTCCTGAAGGGGTAATCTTTCCTGAAGTATCCAGTGGGATGGGGGGGGGGGGGGAGGGGGGCGTGGCCAGCACAGTGACATCTCCTGTACAGGCACATAACTGCGCTCTCAGGCTTGTGCACCAAACATCAGAGTAGGGAGAGAAGCTGCCATCACAGGTCATGTGACTCTCAGTGAAATCTGAGAAACCAGCCACTGGAGATTAAGTAAGTGAATTGTAAAGTTCTTTCATTTTCCTAGTTAGAAACATACAAAGGACAAAAAAATAACTCGGACAACCACTTTAACCACGCCAGGACTGCCTAACGCACGGATGCGTTCGGCGGGCGGGTTATTCTGGGTGGACGCATCGGCGCGTCATCTCGCGAGAGGCGAGATTTCCTGTGAATGCGCGCGCGCTCACAGGAATCGCGTTGGGAGGAAGTTAAACTACAGCCTGCCAGCGCTGATCATGCGCTGGCAGGCTGTAGTAGTTAAAAAAAAAAAATCGGATATCAGACGCTGTTTTGTTAACAGCGTCTGATATACCTGCTGCCTGCTTCTCTGGTGGACCCTTTTGCTTGGGACCACCAGAGGTAACATATGTAAGTGCACCAATCACCACACAGACCCCCCCATCCACCCCTCCCCCCCGGTCACTGATTAACCCCTGATCACCCCATGTCACCCCCTGATCACCCCCCCTGTCACTAATCACCCCCCTGTAAGGCTCATTCAGACATCCATATGTGTTTTGCGCATCCGCAAAACACGGACACCGGCAATGTGCTTTCCGCATTTTGCAGATCCACACATTGCCAGAACTATATAAAAAATGCCTTTTCTTGTCCGCAATTGCGGACAAGAATAGGACATGCTCTATCTTTTGCGGAGCTGCGGCCAGATGTTTGGGGGCCAAAACCCGGAAGTTCGCGGCCGCAGCTCCGCAAATGGTGATGCGGCGAGCACATAGTGTGCTTTCCGCATCACCGCTGGCCCCATTCACACTGAATGGGTCCGCATCTATTCCGCAGAATTGCGTAAAAATGCCCTCCTAAAAGGAATTTGGGCCCCTTTGCGCATCTGGGCTGAAAAAACACCCCAAAACACATTGCCCTACTTCTCCTGAGTACGGCGATACCACATGAGTGACACTTTTTTGCAGCCAAGATGCGCAAAGGGGCCCAAAATCCAATGAGTACCATTTAGGATTTCACAGGGCATTTTTACGTATTTGGATTCCAGACTTCTTCTCACGCTTTAGGGCCCCTAAAATGCCAGGGCAGTATAAATACCCCACAAGTGACCCTATTTTGGAAAGAAGACACCCCAAGGTATTCCATGAGGGGCATGGCGAGTTCATAGAAGGTTTTTTTTTTTTTGGCACAAGTTAGCGGAAATTGGCTTTTTTTTTTTTCTTACAAAGTCTCATATTCCACTAACTTGTAACAAAAAATAAAATTTTACATGAACTCACCATACCACTCACGGAATACCTTGGGGTGTCTTCTTTCTAAAATGGGGTCACATGTGGGGTATTTATACTGTCCTGGCATTTTAGGGCCCCTAATGCGTGAAAAGAAGTCTGGAATCCAAATGCGTAAAAATGCCCTGTGAAATCCTAAAGGTACTCATTGGAATTTGGGCCCCTTTGCGCTCCCAGGCTGCAAAAAAGTGTCACACATGTGGTATCGCCGTACTCAGGAGAAGTAGGGCAATGTGTTTTGGGGTGTATTTTTACATATACCCATGCCGGGTGAGAGAAATATCTCTGTAAATGACAACTTTTTAATTTTTTTTATACAAAGTTGACAATTTACAGAGATATTTCTCTCACCCAGCATGGGTATATGTAAAAATACACCCCAAAACACATTGCCCTACTTCTTCTGAGTACGGCGATACCACATGTGCGCCACTTTTTTGCAGCCTAGTTGCGTAAAGGGGCGTAAAGTCCAAAGAGTAACTTTAGGTTTTACAGGGTTGCTCACAATTTAGCCCCGCCCAAAATGCCAGAACACCCCACAAATGACCCCATTTAAGAAAGTAGACACCCCAAGGTATTCAGTGAGGGGCATAGTGAGTCCGCGGGAGATTTTATTTTTTTGCCAGAAGTTAGCAGAAATGGAAACTTTATTATTTATTTTTTTCCCTCAGAAAGTGTAATTTTCCGCTAACTTGTGAAAAAAATATAAAATCAAACATGAACTCACCATGCCCCTCCTCGGATACTTTGGGGTGTCTTCTTTCTAAAATGGTGTAATTTGGGGGGTATTTATACTATCCTGACATTCTAGCACCTGAAGAAACATGACAGGCGCTCAGAAAGTCAGAGCTGCTTCAAAATGCCGAAATTCACTTTTTTGCACCATAGTTTGTAAACGCTATAACTTTTACCCAAACCAATAAATATACAATTATTAGATTTTTTTTTTATCAAAGACATGTAGAACAATAAATTTAGAAAAATTTTTATATAGAAATGTATTTTTTTTAAAAAAAATGTAACAGAAAGTGAAAAATGTCATTTTTTTGCAAAAATTTTGGTCATTTTTGATTAATATCAAAAAAAGTAAAAATGTCAGCAGCAATGAAATAGCACCAAATGAAAGCTCTATTAGTGAGAAGAAAAGGAGGTAAAATTCATTTGGGTGGTAAATTGTATGATGGAGCAATAAACGGTGAAAGTAGTGTAGTGCGGAATTGTAAAAAGTGGCCTGGTCATTAAGGGTGTTTAAGCTAGGGGGGCTGAGGGGGTTAAAGGAAATCTGTCACCAGGATAATCGCTATTGAAGTAAAGCCATGACCTAATAGCACTTATTTCTCGATGTGCCTTTGTTTCAGCAATAGATGTTTTCTATCTTCTGAAAATCCAGTTTCTTTGGTATGCAAATGATCCAGTAAGGTGCCCAAAGGGGCGTCACTCTTGCAGGAAGGAAGCCAAATAAACTGGATTTTCAGAAGATAAACATCTATTGCTGAAACAAAGGCACATCTGGAAATTAGGTACTAAGTGCTATTAGACCCTGGCTTTACTTCAATAGCGATTATCCTGGTGACAGATTTCCTTTAATACCTGTGGTGCATTATGAACAGAGTGCACAGGGATGACAGGGTGATTTAAATTGCTAAAATACATTCACAAAAATATATTTAGGCACCCAGATAGAAATGTTAGATTGCTTCAAAATTTGTCCTGCAGTTATGCGTCAGGCAGATATGTGAATGATTACAGGTCTGGTCTAAATAGACACTGGGTCTTGCCACAAGAGGGTGTGAAAGTGCTTCACCAACTGAACTTAAAAAAGGCTCTAAGAGGCTACTTTTGGGTAGTGTATCTTTTGGAGAGAGATCGTTGACTGTTAGACATGCTTCTATGACTAACTTAAAGGCTATGGACACCTTTGTGCACAAAAAAAAAAAAAAAATCAATAACCCCATATCTTACTGTAATGCAGCACATAATAAAATTGCACTTGTTTGTTTACTGGTATCAGCTTTGCTTCACCTGCCCTCAGAAATGCTCTTCTTTAAGATTCACTCACAGTGTCTCATGATTTCTCAGCTCTGTGATTCCACATGCACCAGCACAGCTCTGCTGCCCCGCCCCCACATCCTGTTACAGAGCACAGCCCCGCCCCACATCCTGTTACATAGCACAGCCCCGCCCCCACATCCTGTTACACTGCACAGCCCCACATCCTGTTACATAGCACAGCCCTGCCCCCACATTACATAGCACAGCCCCGCCCCCACATCCTATTACACAGCACAGCCCCCCCAACATCCTGTTACAGAGCACAGCCCCGCCCCCACATCCCATTACACAGCACAGCCCCGCCCCCACATCATGTTACACAGCACAGCCCCGCTTCCACATCCTGTTACACAGCACAGCCCCGCCCCCACATCCTGTTGCACAGCACAGCCCCGCCCCCACATTCCATAGCACAGCCCCGCCCCCACATCCTGTTACAGAGCACAGCCCCGCCCCACATCCTGTTACATAGCACAGCCCCGCCCCCACATCCTGTTACAGAGCACAGCCCCGCCCCACATCCTGTTACATAGCACAGCCCCGCCCCCACATCCTGTTACACTGCACAGCCCCACATCCTGTTACATAGCACAGCCCCGCCCCCACATTACATAGCACAGCCCCGCCCCCACATCCTATTACACAGCACAGCCCCCCCAACATCCTGTTACAGAGCACAGCCCCGCCCCCACATTCCATTACACAGCACAGCCCCGCCCCCACATCCCGTTACAGAGCACAGCCCCGCCCCCACATCATGTTACACAGCACAGCCCCGCTCCCACATCCTGTAACATAGCACAGCCCCGCCCCCACATCCTGTTACACAGCACAGCCCCGCCCCCACATCCTGTTGCACAGCACAGCCCTGCCCCCAGATCCTGTTGCACAGCACAGCCCCGCCCCCTTATTCCATAGCACAGCCCCGCCCCCACATGCTGTTACATAGCACAGCCCCGCCCCCACATCATGTTACACAGCACAGCCCCGCTCCCACATCCTGTTACACAGCACAGCCCCCTCAACATCCTGTTACACAGCACAGCCCCCTCAACATCCCGTTACACAGCACAGCCCCGCCCCCACATCCCGTTACAGAGCACAGCCCCGCCCCCACATCCTGTTACACAGCACTGCCCCGCCCCCACATCCTGTTACACAGCACTGCCCCGCCCCCACATCCTGTTACACAGCACTGCCCCGCCCCCACATCCTGTTACATAGCACAGCCCTGCTCCCACATCCTGTTACATAGCACAGCCCCGCCCCCACATCCTTTTACACAGTACAGCCCCGCCCCTACCTCATGTAACACAGCACAGCCCCGCACCACATCCTGTTACACAGCACAGCCCCCCCAACATCCTGTTACATAGCCCCGTCACCACATCCTGTTACACAGCACAGCCCCCCCAACATCCTGTTACACAGCACAGCCCCCCAACATCCTGTTACACAGCACAGCCCCCCCAACATCCTGTTACATAGCCCCGTCCCCACATCCTATTACACAGCACAGCCCCCCAACATCCTGTTACATAGCCCCGTCCCCACATCCTGTTACACAGCACAGCCTCCCAACATCCTGTTACACAGCACAGCCCCCCCAACATCCTGTTACATAGCCCCCCCAAACATCCTGTTACACAGGACAGCCACCCCAACATCCTGTTACACAGCACAGCCCCCCCAACATCCTGTTACATAGCCCCCAAACATCCTGTTACACAGGACAGCCACCCCAACATCCTGTTACACAGCACAGCCCCCCCAACATCCTGTTACATAGCCCCCCCAAACATCCTGTTACACAGCACAGCCACCCCAACATCCTGTTACACAGCACAGCCCCCCCCCCAACATCCTGTTACACAGCACAACCCCCCACCAACATCCTGTTACATAGCCCCGTCCCCACATCCTGTTACACAGCACAGCCTCCCAACATCCTGTTACACAGCACAGCCCCCCCAACATCCTGTTACACAGCACAGCTCCCCCAACATCCTGTTGCACAGCCTCCCCAACATCTTGTTACACAGCACAGCCCCCCCAACATCCTGTAACACAGTACAGCCCCCAACATCCTGTTACACAGCACAGCCCCCCCAACATCCTGTAACACAGTACAGCCCCCCCAACATCCTGTAACACAGCACAGCCCCCCCAACATCCAGTTACGCAGTACAGCCCCCCCCCAACATCCTGTTACACAGCCCCGCCCCACATCCTGTTGCACAGCACAGCCCCGCCCCCATATCCTGTTACACAGCACAGCCCCGCCCCCACATCCTGTTGCACAGCACAGCACAGCCCCCACATCCTGTTACACAGCACAGCTAGCAGCCACTTCCATGCAGACTGCCTGTAATCAGCAGATCTATTTCTCACTTTCCATTCTGTAGAAAGTCCATTATTTGTAGACACAATAGATATTTCTGCTGATCTACAGTCAGAACCATGGCGTTATACACAGAATATAGATCTCATTACTGCCTGCACTCTCTTCTGAGTACAGTATTGTGTGCAGTCCGCACAGTGAGCGCTCACTCCTCCCTCACGGATTAGTACAGTGTGACGACACACAATGCTATGTACTCGTAGAAGTACACAGGGGGGAGATTTATCAAAGCAACCAATCAATTAGATTCCTCCTTTCAGTTTCCAAAGGAGCTTTGAAAAACGAAAGGTGGAATCTGATTGGTTGCTATGGGCAACTAAGCCAGTTCTACTTTACACCAGTTCGATAAATGACATATAAGAAAAAAAAAGTCTGCACTCTCAAACACTTTATTCCTCCCTGTGGTCACGGTGTTTTCAGATCATTCACAGAGTTTCTTTTCAAGCTATGAGCTAAAACGTTGTGACTAGTGTTGAGTGAACTTGTGTTTTCAAGTTCGGCGTACAAGGTTCAGGTTATCTAAGAATTACGTTATGGAATCCGCTACCACGGACCATAAGGGTGCATTCACACGTCTGCAACTGTTTTGCGGTCCACAAATTGTTTATCCGCAAAACACGGACACCGGCCATGTGCGTGCGGTATTTTGCGGATCGCACATAGCCGACACCATGATAGAAATGCCTATTCTTGTCTGTGGTTGCAGACAAGAATAGGACATAGTCTATTTTTTGGCGCGGAGCGGAAGTGCGGAAGCGGACAGCCCATGGTGTGCTGTCCGCATCTTTTGCGGCCCCATTGAAAATGAATGGGTCCACATCCCTTCCGCAAAATTGTGGAACAGATGCGAACCCATTACGCGGACGTGTGAATGGACCCTTAGTTATGGTCCGTGGTAGCAGAATCCATAACAGAATTCTTACATAACCCGAACCTTGTACACCAAACTTGAAACACAAGTTCGCTCATCCCTAGTTGCGACCACAGGGGGGAATAAAGTGTTTTTCTTTTCACTTATTTTTTGTGAGAGTGCTGACATTTTTTTAAATTCTCATATTGTCCTGGCCTATTTATGTTTGGCCTGATGTGCTGCCATTATTATATATATATATTAGGGTTATTCCTGCAGTATAGAAATCTTTTGCTAGAGGTAGTTGTGCATTGTGTGTATATATATATATATATATATATATATATATACACACTGTATTTTTCGCTTTATAAGACTCACTTTTTTCCCCCAAAAGTGGGGGGGGGGGAAATGGCAGTGCGTCTTATAAAGCGAGTGCTGCCATTTTTACTCTAGTGACGCTGATACATCGCCGGCTGCTATGCTGCACATCGTGGCCTGTCATATATCAGCGGGGAGGGAGGAGGGACTGGAGGCCGGCAACTGGTGTTGGAATCACGGCGGGGCCCGATGCAGCCACTGTACTCTATTACACCGGGCCCCGCTCACAGCAGTCTTTATATGTAAAGTGTAGCCATGGGAGCTTTGTTAAAGTATCGCAATCCTCTGCAGTAGCGCAATCCTCTGCAGTAACGCAATCCTCTGAAGTAACGCAATCCTCTGCAGTAACGCAATCCTCTGCAGTAACGCAATCCTCTGCAGTAACGCAATCCTCTGCAGTAGCGCAATCCTCTGCAGTAGCGCAATCCTCTGCAGTAGCGCAATCCTCTGCAGTAGCGCAATCCTCTGCAGTAGCGCAATCCTCTGCAGTACTCACTATCAAACTGCCGTAGCAGGTGAAAAACTTTAATCCAGGAACCGCGCTTGTATCATCAACATGCAGCAGGATCTTGCACAAGGTGGCTGATGTTCCACGGCCATAAAGCCGACCAAACAGATCACCAAATCTTCCGTACCTCCAAGTTCCCTCTGTTTCCCAAAGCAATCTGGTGGTATCCTCAAGAACGATATTGGTCTAGGTAGGACAACAAGTCATTAATGGTAGATGACTTGGCGTATGGCCTGCTACTGTTTTGCAGGTGTAGAATCAAACAAGGAGGTGGTGATGGTCAGTATAGCTGATGTCTTTAGTCTTTTCCAAAAGCAGTAGTCAACCGGCAGGAGGAATCAGCATGTTTCAGTTGGAGCTGGTACTTCTGGATGCTCTAATTGATTCATAGTATAACTCCCTTTCCAAGGAAGTTCATTGAGGCCTCTGTTGCAGAGACTTGCAGGTGCAGGTGCCGTAGCAGGTAGGCCGGCAGCAGCGTAACTTCACTCACTCAGTCACGCGCCTGCTCCGCCTGCTTCATTAATAAAGTGGGAGGAGCAGGCGCTCTTAAAGGATAACTGTCACATTTAGACCCTAATTTCAATTTTTATATATGTAGTTACTAATAACATAATATTTCTGAATCAATAACTATTAGACTTACTTACCCGATGTTTAATAAGATTCAGCCCTTAGCAACCAGTCTGCATAAAACTGCAATTTCACTATTCTGTTAAGATGGCTGCCACTGCCCTGAGGCTAATCCATAGGACGCCTGCAGTAAAGTTAGTGAAGACCAGCACTGTATAAGGGGGTCTTGCAGTGAAGTTCCCAGGTCTGGCTGAAGCCTGTAGTCCTCCTGCAGCACAGAGGGGTTGCCCAAGCTCTCCTCCTACCACATGATGCTTTCATTTATACACTGAGCAGGCGGCAGATCTCCCTTCCCTGGCTGCTCCAGCCACATTCTCCAGCACTGCTAAGGGACTGTCTGCCAAGCGCAGGGATGTGGAGAAGTGCACACAGCCCAGCACTGGTATCACCTGGCTTTTTATCCATTCCCTTACAACGTTTACTCTAGCTGTCCCTGCTTGTGCGTCCTCCCTCCGTCTACCTCTGAGCAAACTGATAGACGGAAGAAGCCTAGCAACCTGATCTTAGGTAACAACAGCCAATACTGGGGACAAAAATGTGGCTTTTAGGGGTTATTTATTAAACAATCAAAAATTAAAACAGGGTCAACAAGGTGGTGTTAACCACCTCCCGACCGCCTAACGCAGGGATGCGTCCTGCGGGCGGTCGGGTTGTTCCTCGTAGACGCATCGGCGCGTCATCTCGCGAGAGGCAAGATGACGCGCCATGCGGCAGGCGCATGCGCATCGCGCGACACCAAGTGTCGCAGAAGAACTTAGTCATCAGCCTGCCAGCCAATGATCTGCGCTGGCAGGCTGATGACTTTTAAAAAAACGAATGGCAAGCCATATAACACATCATATTTATAAATATAATGCATTAAATGGCTTCTGTGCCCTCTCCTGGGTCCTTTTCGTTGGTTGGACCCAGCACAGAGCACACCTACAGTGAGTACACCAAGCACCACACTTCCAGGCCCTGATCACCCCCCCATCACCCCAATTAACCCCTTGATCACCCCTCTCAGTCACCTGTCAATCATCTAGTGAAAGGGAAAAAAGTGATCAGTGTAAACTGTCACTTTTTTTTTTTCACCAGGATTGACTTTTAGGTTTAGATTAGTTTAGGCCCCCTTTGGTAGGTAGTTAGCGTTAGCGCCCAGCCCACCACACCGCAGTCACTGATTCGCTGATAAGCGTAGCGCTAATCAGCGTTGGAACTTTTATAGTATCTGTAAGTGATCAGAACTGATCACGGTCAGATCTATAATAGTATTAGTGTCACTTTAGCTCGCCCCCCACCCAAAACGCAGTGTTTGCCTGATCAGGCCTGATCGGCCGCCCACACGTGCGTTCACCCACGCCCACCCCGTCGCAGTGACAAAAGAGGCCTACAGGATTCTGACCCAGTCGGATGAAGAATGGGAACCCTCATCTGACGAATCTAGCGGGTCAGAATACGAACCTGTAGAAAGCAGTGGCAGTCTGACCCAAAGTTCGGACGAGGAGGTTGAGGTCCCTGATACCACCAGGCGTACCCGGCCCCGTGTCGCTAGACCACAGGTAGCGCAGGATCCGTTTCAAGGGCAGCAGAGTGGGGCTGGCACTGCCGGATTACGTGGTGAGGCATACACCAGCAGCGCAGCCCATCCTGGAGCTTCTACCAGCACTGCCGTAGAACATGGTAAAGTGGCGAGCACCAGAATGGCAGTTGAAGCTGGTACGGTGGCACGTGCAGTAGTTCCCCCGTTGCAGCCACCGCGCAGACAGGCCCGTAGAGCTCTTAGAGTCCCTGAGGTGAAGGCAAACCGTGATTGGCAGCCCCCATCTTCAGCCGCACCAGTAGTTCCCCCTTTCACCGCCCAGTCAGGACTTCCGGTGGAGACAGCTCAGATCGGATTGGCACTGGGGTTTATTGAGCTGTTCTTCACTGTGGAGCTCTATGACCTAGTTTCCGAATGTAAAACTTTTCTGGGCCTTCTTCGCAACATGAATTGCGGTCATATTGGTCCACGAACCCAATTCATCACATGTCCATGTACTCTGCTGCCATGTCCAGGACATGTTTTGAGACCATCCTGCGTTTCCTGCACTTTAGCGACAACAGCACCTCCCGTCCCAGAGGCCACCCAGCTTTTGACCGGCTCCATAAAATTCGGCCCCTCATAGACTACTTCAACCAGAAATTTGCAGATTTGTATACCCCCGCACAAAACATCTGCGTAGACGAGTCCCTAATACATTTTACCGGGCACCTTGGCTTTAAACAGTACATCCCAAGCAAGTGCGCCCGGGATGGGGTCAAATTGTATAAGCTCTGTGAAAGGGCCACAGGCTATACACACAAATTTCGGATCTATGAGGGAAAAGATCAGACCCTGGAGCCGGTCGGCTGCCCTGACTACCTGGGGAGCAGTGGGAAGATAGTCTGGGACTTGGTGTCACCCTTATTCTGCAAGGGGTACCATCTTTATGTGGACAACTTTTACACAAGTGTGGCCCTCTTCAAGCATTTGTTCCTAGAACAGATTGGCTGCTGCGGCACCGTGCGACCTAGTCGCCGGGGCTTCCCCCAATGGCTCATTACCACCAGACTTGCAAGGGGGCAGAGGGCTGCATTGTGTAACGAAGAACTGCTCGCGGTGAAATGGAGAGACAAGCGTGACGTTTACATGCTCTCCTCCATTCACGCAGACACGACAGTCCAAATTCAACGGGCAACCAGTGTCGTTGAAAAGCCCCTCTCAGTCCACGACTATAACCTCCACATGGGAGGGGTGGACTTCAATGACCAGATGTTGGCCCCATATTTGCTTTCCCACAGGACCAGACGCTGGAATAAGAAGGTGTCTGTATATCTAATTCAATTGGCTATATATAATAGTTACGTTCTCTACAGTAAGGCTGGAAGAACAGGATCCTTCCTCAAATTTCAGGAAGAGATCATCGAGAACCTCCTGTATCCAGGAGGTTCCGTGGCCCCAACCACCAGTGTAGTGAGCCGTCTACACGAGCGACATTTACCCAATGTCGTTGCTGGTACCTCAAACCAACCGCCACCCCGAAAAAGATGTTGTGTCTGTAGCAGGAGTGGAATAAGGCGTGGCACCCGCTATTTCTGTCCTGACTGTCCTGACCACCCTGCCCTATGCCTAGGGGAATGTTTCCGGAAGTACCACACTCAGGTACACTTAGGCTGGGAACACACCTAAGCGTTTTTGGAGCGGGCGTTTTTTTGAGCGTTTTTTCGCGCGACAAACAAGCGTTTTCATTGGCGTTTTTGCATTTAAGGTACGCGCGTTTTTGAGGCATTTTTTTGTTTGACAGGTTCCAGATCCACTAAAAAGGGTTTCCGCCTCACATCCAGCTTCCTCCATGCTGGGGCCTTGGATTCTGTGTTGAACCTGGAAGCTGCTTTTTTATGCTGGGTCAAATGAGAAAAACGCGCGATTGTATGCGCGTTTTTTAAACAGAAAACGCGCATATCTTCATCTTGGAGCGTTCCCATGCATTCCAATGGGTGGAAACGCTTGAAAAAACGCCCCAAAGAAGCTCAAGCACTAGCGTTTGGGTCAGGCGTTTTTCAGCGCGTTTAAACGCGCTGTAAAACGCCCAAATGTGTACCATGCCCATAGGGATACATGGCATTTTACATGTTGTGCGTTTTTCAGCGCGTAGGAACGCGCTGAAAAACGCTTAGGTGTGTACCTAGGGTTAGGGACATAGGGACAGCACAACACAGGTAGTTTTTCCACTCAGGCTCTAGGGTCTCTCAGGATACTAGGTTTTGAGAGACCCTAACACATAGGGGTGCTGGTGTGCTACTGCAGAAGTGTGAAACGGTAGAAACCTCTCCTTTCACTTAGGATAAAGTGCATAATGTAATTCGCACCATCTCTGTGTGATTTACACTTTACACATTGTCCCATGGGAAAGGAGAGGTTTCTGCTAGGAAAATAAAAAGTGAAATGGTAAAAAATAAAAATTAAAAATTAAACAGGTAGCAAGAAAAAAAAATCTTGAGTTAGTTCAGGTTTTAAAAGTTTTATGATGTTCAGGTTTATAAAAAAAGTTTTATGTTCAGGTTTTATAAAGTTTGTAACGTTCAAGTTTATGTGCCTGCTGCCTGTTTTTTCTTCTTTTTTTTTTTTTTCCCCACATAACCACCCTTTATTTTCCAGGTAGATCAACGGACCAACCGATGAAAACGCCGCAGCACTGATGTGCATTCTGAGAGAAGCATTGCGCTGCTGTCAGAAGACACGTGAAGTCAGTGTATGCGGCGCTGCAAGACGAGATTTCTTCTCCGCAGGACAGGTACGTTTGCCCTGGCATGTGAGCTGAGGAGAGGTGTTGGAGTTCATATGCTTTGGCAAACACTTTGTATCAAAAATCTGGCAAAGATGTCTTCCTCCACACCGATGGATTGATCCATGTGAATGGGGAAATCCCGTTTGCCAGGACATAGGAGCTGAAGTGGGTATGGATGTTTGGGCGGAGTCCCTATGTCCTGGCAATCGCCAGGCCCCTCTTTTTTTCTTGCATATTTTTTGGCAGAGATTTTTTCATCCACATCGATTTGATGCAAATGGAGAAATCTGTGCCGTTCATTTTTTCTTTCAGCCCAGAAGCTGAACGGAAAAAAAATCTCATTACCCGTATGTTCAATATAAGGAGAATAGCAGAAACTCCTAATGCTGGCCATACATGTAATGATTGCGGTGACCCTCAAATGCCAGGGCAGTACAAAAACCTCACATTTGACCCCATTTTGGAAAGAAGACACCCCAAGGTATTCGCTGAGGGGCATATTGAGTCCATGAAAGACTGAACTTTTTGTCACAAGTTAGCGGAAAGGGAGACTTTGTGAGAAAAAACAAAAAAAAATCAAATTCCGCTAACTTGTGCCAAAAAAAAAAAAACTTCTATGAACTCGCCATGCCCCTCACAGAATACCTTGGGGTGTATATTTTCTAAAATGGGGTCACGTGTGGGGTATTTATACTGCCCTGGCATTTTAGGGGCCCTAAAGCGTGAGAAGAAAAATGCGTAAAAATGCCCTCCTAAAAGGTACTCATTGGAATTAGGGCCCCTTTGCGCATCTTGGCTGCAAAAAAGTGGCACACATGTGGTATCGCCGTACTCAGGAGAAGTAGGGCAATGTGTTTTGGGGTGTATTTTTACATATACCCATGCTGGGTGTGAAAAATATCTCTGTAAATTGACAACTTTGTATAAAAAAAATGGAAAAAGTTGTCATTTACAGAGATATTTTTCACACCCAGCATGGGTATATGTAAAAATACATCCCAAAACACATCGCCCTACTTCTCCTGAGTACGGCGATACCACGTGTGACACTTTTTTGCAGCCAAGATGCGCAAAGGGGCCCTAAATCCAATGAGTACATTTAGGATTTCACAGGACATTTTTACGCATTTGGATTCCAAACTCCTTCTCACGCTTTAGGGGCCCCTAAAATGCCAGGGCAGTAAAAATACCACACATGTGACCCCATTTTAGAAAGCAGACACCCCAAGGTATTCCGTGAGGGGTATGGTGAGTTCATGTAAAATTTTATTTTTTGTCACAAGTTAGTGGAAAAAGAAATTTTTTGAAAAAAAAAAAATCAATTTCTGCTAACTTGTGACAAAAAATAAAAACTTCCATTAACTCACTATACCCCCTTGGTGAATACCTTAGGGTGTCTACTTTCCGAAATGGGGTAATTTATGGGGTGTTTCTACTGTCTGGGCATTGTAGTACGTCAGGAAACTGTAGTACCTCAGGTGCTCAGAAAGTCAAAATGTGGAAATTCACTTTTTTGCACCATAGTTTGTAAACGCTATAACTTTTACCCAAACCAATAAATATACACTTATTGCATTTTTTTTTATCAAAGACATGTACAACAATACATTGAGAGAAAGATTTATAGAGAAATGTAGTTTTATTTGACAAATTTTCCAACAGAAAGTGAAAAATGTCATTTTTTTGCAAAAATGTTGTCAAAAAAAGTAAAATATCAAAAAAAAGTAAAAATGTCAGCAGCAATGAAATACCACCAAATGAAAGCTCTATTAGTGAGAAGAAAAGGAGGTAAAATTCATTTGGGTGGTAAGTTGTATGACGGAGCAATAAACGGTGAAAGTAGTGTAGTGCAGAATTGTAAAAAGTGGCCTGGTCTTTAAGGGGGTTTAAGCTAGGGGGGCTGAAGTGGTTAATTTACCATGTCTTGTATTAGAAAAAAAATTGTGTGGCAAAATTAAAAAATAAATAAAAATTTCCACCAAGGTTTTTGGGGTTTTGATATCACAGCGTTCACTATGCACTAAAAATGACCTGACATTCTTATTCTATGGCTCAATACGAATGCGGCAATACCAAACTTGAACATTTGTTTTTTGTTTTAATGCTTTAAAAAAAAATTAAAACCTTTAGAAAATTCTAATTTTTCTTTGTATCACTATATTCTGACAGCCATAACTTTTTTATATTGCAGTCTACAGAGCTTTATAATGGTTTGTTTTTTGCGTAACGAACTGTAGTTTTAATTGATGCCATTTTTGTAGTATATATAAAATTTTGATCATCGTTATTCAAATTTTTTTTTTTGGGGGGGGGGGGAGGCAAATGACAAAAAAATGGCAAATCGAGTGTTTTTAATTATTTTCTGTTACTGCGTTCACCGCACAACAATATTTTAATAGTTCAGACATTTTCAGACCCAATATGTTTTTTTTTTCATTGTTTATGTATTTTTTTATGTAAAATTGGGAAATGGGGGTGATTCAAACTTAATATATTGGTGTTTTTTTTACTTTATTGAACTTTTTTTTTTTACAACAATTAGCCCCCATAGGGGCCTCTTACAAGGGATCTTTTGATCCCATCTCCTATTCACCATAATAGAGTTCTATTATGCTGAATAGGATTTTTACACTGTCCATTCTGCGCTATGCCTCGTGCATAGATCAGTATGGAGAAAGCCATGGCAGGCCTGGATAACTTCAGCAGCATCCAGGCTGACATGGCAACCGATCGGAGCCCCGCGATGTCACTGAGGGGGCTTCAATCGGAAGGAAGATGGAGGCGCATCACTTCACAGGTGCCACGATCAGCCTTGATCGCGGCACCTGATGGGTTAAATGGCAGGGGCGCGATCGCCGCTTCCAGTCAGTGCGGCCGGATGCTGGCTGTATCTACCTGCTACTGCACTTTCCTTCTTATGCAGTTTCGATATGTAGCCTCTAGGGGGAACTCTTACACAATACTATGTATTTCCAGATAATACCGGATATCTTTGCTACACAGTATCACAAAATGCCCAGAGGCTGAACAGAAAAAATAAATCTCATTACCCGTATGCTCTATACTAAAGAATCAGCACAATAAATATTGAGTTTTGTTTGGCCATTAACGCTTGCTTTGTTACTGGAAAAAAATTGATTAAAATGGAAAATTTGCACAAAAAAAATAAAATCAAAATTCTGAAATGTTATCTCCATTTGCCATTAACTCTTGTGGAGCACCTAAAGGGTAAACGACATTCGTAAAATCAGTTTTGAATACCTTGAGGGGTGTAGTTACTAGAATGGGGTCATTTTTGTGTGGTTTCGATTTGGTAAGCCTCACATAGTGACTTCAGACCTGAACTAGTCCTTAAAAAGTGGGTTTTGGAAAATTTATGAAAAATTTCAAGATTTGTGTCTAAACTTCTAAGCCTTGTAACGTCCTAAAAAAATAAGATGGCATTCCCAAAATGATCCAAACATGAGGTAGACATATGGGGAATGTAAAGTAATAACTATTTTTGGAGGTATTATTGTGTATTATAGAAGTAGAGAAATTGAAACTTGGAAATTTGCCAATTTTTCAAAATTTTTTGTAAATTTGGTATTTTTTTTAAAAATGAAAATGAATTTTTTTGACTCCATTTTACCAGTGTCATGAAGTACAATATGTGACGAAAAAACAATCTCAGAATGGCCTGGATAAGTAAAAGAGTTTTAACCCCTTAAGGACGCATGACGTACCGGTACGTCATGGTTTCCGAGTCCTTAAGGACCCATGACGTACCGGTACGTCATATTTTCAAAATGCAAGTGCGGCGCGGCAGGGGTTAATTGTAACAGGATGTCCGCTGAAATCATTCAGCGGGCATCCTGTCACAACGCCGAGGGGGGTCATTTGACCCCCCCGTATCGGTGATTGCAGAAAACCGCAGGTCAATTCAGACCTGCGGTTTACTGCGTTTCCGGTCCATTCGGGTCTCCGGTGACCCGATGAACCGGAAAAGAATGGTGATCGGTGGTGTGATATCACACCACCAATCACCGTTCTTGAGTTGGGGACGGTTGTGGCGGTGCTGGGATCCGATTGGTCCGGGGAGAGAGGCGGGAGATTCAAACTCCGGGCGCTCCTCTCTCCCCTCCTCTTCCTGCTGCTGCTGCCGAGTGAGGATCGCACCCGCACAGCTCCAGCACCGCTCCAGTCACCCCCCCGGCTGGCTCCCATCACCCTCCGCCATCAGGTAGGTTAGGGTCAGCGAGGAGAGGTATCTTAGGCAGGGCTAGAAGGGATAGTTAGTGTTAGTAAAAAGTTTTTTTTATTTCAGTGCTGCTTGTGGTGGTTGGGGTCCACAGCACTTAGCTGTGAGACCCTAAACCCACCCAGGGTGCTGACCCAAGCCCCCCCCCACTCCACCACCACTTTTTTTTTTTTTCCGTGCGCTTACTGTGGTCGGCACTTTTAGCGTCCGGCCACCGTTAGCGCATCGCCCACCCCACCGCTGATCAGTGCCGGACGGCTGATCAGCTAGTTTGAACTTAATTTTTTTTTTTTCTAACACTTATCAATTTTTTTCTTATTATTAGTACATGAACACCCGCCCCCACACACACGCACATACAATAAAGTTTGTCACACACGCACATACACGCACACACATACCCATGGCCCGCCAGATGTTCTCGGCGGAGGAGGCATATGCCCAGATGCTCTCCGACACCGAGAGCGCCAGTGAGGATGAGGATGACCCCACGTTCCTCCTTTCATCCGCATCCTCCTCATCATCATCTGATGATGATGAGCCCCCAAGGCGGCGGAGACGCCGCCAGGCGGAGCCAGGGCCCCCACATGCTAGGGAACCCGTGGCCCACACCAGTACGAGCAGCCCTGGGGTTCGTACTGGTTTCCCGGCCCACCAAATAAGCGCACCGGAGCCCCCCACCGGTGAACTTAGCTGGTGTCCCCCAGTGGACTATGAGCCTGCGATTCCGGATTTTGTTGGCAATCCTGGAATCCAGATTCCCACAGTGGGGTTCACTGAAATAGACTTTTTAGTTTTTTTTCAGTGACCCACTGGTGAATCTGATGGTGGAGCAGATGAATCTGTATGCCCAACAGTTCGTCGCTCAGCACCCAGGCTCCTTTTGGCTAGACCCGGTGGCTGGACGCCAGTCAGTGCAGCCGAGATGAGGACGTTTTGGGGCCTCGTGCTGCACATGGGTCTAGTGTAAAAACCCAGTGTCAGGCATTACTGGAGTGGGGACGTCCTCTATCAGACCCCACTGTACAGTATGGCCATGACACGTCCCAGATTCGAGGCCATCCGGAAATGCCTGCATTATGCAGATAATGCAGCATGTCCCCCCCAAGGTGATCCTGCCTATGACCGGCTGTACAAGATACGGCCGATCATCGATCACTTTGGGGCCGCATTCGCGCAGGCCTACGTAGCTGGAAGGGAGGTCGCGGTTGATGAGTCTCTCGTTGCGTTCAAGGGGAGACTCAGTTTCCGCCAATACATTCCCACTAAGCGAGCGAGGTATGGCGTGAAAATGTACAAAATTTGTGAGAGTACCTCAGGGTACACTTACAAATTTCGTGTTACTGAGGGACGAGATTCCCGTATTCAACCCCCAGAATGTCCCCCACTCTGGGTGTTAGCGGGAAACTTGTGTGGGACCTTGTGCACCCACTGCTGGATAAGGGTTACCACCTGTACGTGGATAAATTTTATACCAGTATTCCCTTGTTCAGGTCCCTTGCCGCCAGATCCACGTTCGCTTGTGGGACCGTGCGGAAAAATCAGCGCGGCCTCCCTACCTCCCTCCTCCAGGTACCTATCCCCAGGGGTGAAACCCGTGCCCTTACCAGCGACAACCTGTTGTTGGTCAGGTATAAGGACAAGAGGGATGTCCTTATCCTGACCACAATCCATGGTAACGGCACCACCCCAGTCTCTGTGCGAGGTACCACGGCAACGGTCCTCAAGCCCGATTGTATCGTCGACTGCAATCGGTATATGGGAGGAGTTGATCTATCTGATCAAGTCCTCAAACCATATAATGCCATGCGGAAAACCCGGGCATGGTACAAAAAAGTTGCGGTCTACTTGGTACAGGTTGCCATGTACAACGCTTTTGTACTATCTCGAAGCGCTGGCAGCACAGAGACTTTCCTCCAGTTCTATGAGGCAGTCCTCAAGGACCTGATCTTTTCAGACCGGGAAAGAGCAGGTCGGAGTACCTCGGGAATTGAGGCGCCCGGGTCGTCCCTGGCCAACATTTTCCAGGTGTGGTCCCCCATACTGGAAAAAAGGGACGAACCCAAAAGATGCAGAGTGTGTCACAAGAGGGGATTCGGAAGGACACCACCACTCAATGTGACACTTGCCCCGATCATCCGGGCCTCTGCGTTATCAATTGCTTCAGGGAGTATCACACTTCCATGGAGTACTAAATTTTTATAATTCCCGACAGTCCCCTAGAGAACATAAAAAACTATGGCTCTCAGACTTTGTAGACACTGGAACAAATTTTTGTCACAAAAATATTAGTTTTAGTGCAGGCATCCTCAAACTGCGGCCCTCCAGATGTTGTAAAACTACAACTCCCAGCATGCCCAGACAACCTACAGTGGGAATTGTATTTTTACAACATCTGGAGGGCCGCAGTTTGAGGATGCCTGCTTAGTGTCTCCAAAGTATGAGAGCCATATATATTGGGCATACGTAATATATTGGCCACGTACGTAAAAAACTTGTCTATAAATATACCCCATAAACTAGCCCTTCGATAAATGCCGTCCAAAAAATCTAATAAAAACTATGTAAAAAAGCCATTTTTATTTTCACCTTGGATCCCAAAAGTGTAATAAAAAGCCATTAAAAAGTCATATGCACCCCAAATAGTGCCAATCAAACCGCCATCTCATCCCGCAAAAAATGAGCCCCTAAATTAGATAGTCGCCCAACCAAAAAAATAAAAATTTAGCTCCCAGGCTATGGAGATACTAAAATAATTTTTTTTGTTCCTCAAATGATGATATAGTATAATTTGTTTAGATTTTACATGAAGTAGACATATTATGTATCGCTGCGTCCGTAACAATCTGCCCTATAAAAATAACATTTAACCCAACCCCCCCGGATGAACAGGGTTAAAAAATAAAATAAAAACTGTGTAAAAAAAAGCCATTTTTTGTCACCTAACATCAAAAAAGTGTTATAGCGAGCGATCAAAAAGTCATATGCACCCCAAATAGTGCCAATAAAACCGCCATCTCATCCCGCAAAAAATGAGCCCCTATATTAGACAGTCACCCAACCAAAAAAAAATGTAGCTCCCAGGATATTGAGATACTAAAATTATTTAATTTGTGTTCCTCAACTGATAATATAGTGTAAAATCTAAACAAATTATAAAAAGTAGACATATTAGGTATCTCCACGTCCGTAACAATCTGCCCTATAAAAATAGCATTTAACCTAACCCCCGGATGAACAGCATACAAAAAAAAATAAAAAAATGGAAAAACACAATTTTTGGGCAAAATTTCCATTTCAATCCATTTTTCCGGTAATAAAGCAAGGGTTAACAGCCAAACAAAACTAAAAATTTATTGCCCTGATTCTGTAGTTTGCAGAAACACCCCATATGTGGTCGTAAATGGATATATAGCCACAAGGCAGGGCATAGAACGAAGGGAACGCCATATGTTTCTTGAAGGCAGATTTTGATGGATTGGTTTATTTACACCATGTCCCATTAGAAGCTCCCCTGATGTAGCCTAGACTAGAAACTCCAAAAAAGTGACCCCATATAAGAAACTACACCCCTCAAGGTATTCAAAAATACTTTACAAACTGTATTAACCCTTTAGGTGTTCCACAAAACTTAATGGCGAATGTAGAAACAATTTTAAAATTAAAATTTTTGTTATCTTTCCTCAAAAAAGTGTAATATAGAGCAACCAAAAATCATATTTATCCTAAAATAGTACCAAAACAACAACCACCATATCCTGTAGTTTCCTAGATGGGGTCACTTTTATGGATTTTCTACTCAAGGGGTGCAGCAGGGGGCTTGAAAGGGTACATGGTGTAAATAAACCAGTCCCGTAAAATCTGCCTTCCAAAAACATATGGCGTTCCCCTTCTTCTATGTCCTGCCGTTTAGCCAAATAGTAGTTTAGGACCACATAGGTAGTGTTTCTGCAAACTACAGAATCAGGGCAAGCCATATTGAGTCTTGTTTGGCAGTTAACCCATTTTGTCCAGTAATAAAGTAAGGGTTAAAATGGAAATTTTTCCCAAAAATTGAAATTCTGAAATTGTTTCTCCATCTGCCACTAACTCTAGTGGAACACCTAAAGGGTTAACAAAGTTTGTAAACCCAGTTTTGAATACCTTGAGGGGTGTACTTTCTTAGATGGAGTCACTTTTTGGAATTTCTATTCTAGGGGTGCAACAGGGGGCTTGAAATGGGACATGGTATAAACAAAACCAGTCCCGCAAAATCTGCCTTGCAAAACCCATATGGCGTTCCCCTGCTTCTATGTCCTACCGTTTGGCCAAACAGTAGTTTAGGACCACATATGGGGTGTTTCTGCAAACTACAGAATCAGGGCAACCCATATTGAGTCTTGTTTGGCTGTTAACCCTTGCTTTGTTCCTGGAAAACATGGATTATATTGGAAAATTTTCCCAAAAATTGAATTTCTTAAATTTTATGTCCATTTGCCATTAACTCTAGTGGAACACCTAAAGGGTTAACAAAGTTTTTAAAATCAGTTTTGAATACCTTGAGGGGTGTATTTTCAAGAATGGGGTCATTTTTGGGTGGTTTCTATTATGTAAGCCTCACAAAGTGACTTCAGACCTGGACTGGTCCCTAAAAAGTGGGATTTGGAAAATTTCAGAAAAATTTTAAAATTTGCTTCTAAACTTCTAAGCTATGTAACATCCCCAAAAAATAAAATGGCATTCCCAATATGCTCCAAAAATGAAGTAGACATATGGGGAATGTGAAGTTATAACTATTTTTGGGGGTATTACTACGTATTAGAGAAGTAGAGAAAATGAAACTTTGAAATTTGCTAATTTTTAAAATATTTGGTAAAAATTGTATTTTTTTTATGCAAAAAAAATAACTTTTTTGACCCAATTTTAGCAGTGTCATGAAGTACTATATGTGACGAAAAAACAATCTCAGAACGGCCTCGGTAAGTAAAGGCATTTTAAAGTTATTCACACATAAAGTGACACTGGTCAGATTTTCAAAAAATGGCCAAGTCCTAAGGATGAAATAGGGCTGAGTCCTTAAGGGGTTAAAGTTATCACCACATAAAGTGACACTGGTCAGATTTGCAAAAAATGGCCTGGTCCTTAAGGTGAAAATGAGCCTGGTCCCTAAGGGGTTAAATAGCAAACATGACATCACAAAAGGGGTGTTCCTTAAGAAAAGACGATTGGCTCCTTAACTTGATAGGAGTGGTTTCAGCAACTTCAACTCTGAGTTCATAGGTAGATTCTAAAATGGCAATCTAACTCCCCCCCACAGTGACCTTAAGACAAATAAATGCACACGAGACTCATATATCTGGTTATCTGCCATCTTGTGGACAGAAATATGTACTACAGGATGTTCACATTATATATACATAAAAGAAAAACCTCTCTCACAATATCCCAATCTCCTCTAAAATTCGCGTAACCGCTCTTTTTCACTTCTGTGACCCCTTTGCGTCTTCTTCACCCAGTACCCATACGGGCCACAAGTTTTGTTGCACATATGCTGAAAATATGTTCAATAATTCCAATGTGCGAAGGGAGCGGGCTGGGTGAAACCAGAAGTGCTCTTATTGAACATGTTCTGCAATGACAATAATGACCTTCAGTCGGGTAGGCAGAAGAGTAACTGCAGATTACACAGATTAATACACATCTATCTCTTCAATAATAACATTCTCATATACAGATATAACTTTCTTATATAAAATAATAACCGATTAACCATGTGCAGATCTATTATTACTCAATCTGCGTCACAGTAGGCAAATAGTGCAATATAATATAACATTTTAACATAAGCTCCTATAACAATCGCATTCACCATACACTGGCGCCATATGACACATCAGTGTAATCCACTAACATTTGTGCAGTGTTTTATTTACTCAAACAGCATCACCAGCAGCCTTTGCTGCTTACAGGGATGTGAAATAAATCACTTTACCCTGTTTATTGCCCTAAATAATTGTTTTCTTACCTGCAATGACAAACATGACCTTTAGTCGGGTAGGTAGCGGCTAGTTCCTATCCCGCAGATTGCCCTGTGACGTCACAGTGAAGCCCCGCCCACAGCCTATTCTCACTTTTCTTTACTATCCAGTTCATTCTTTACCATCAATGGCGGCATGGAGTTAGTTTTTATAAGAGCCGAGCGCAGCGAGGCCGAGCCCGATGCGTGGCGAGCGAAGCGAGCCCGCGAGGGTACAACTTAATGTAGATTATGGGTTTTTACTAAAGGGAGAATAGGCTGTAAACTCTAATGAATAGCAAATAGCAACTGCAAAGCGATAAAGTGAGAAGGAGGCTGAAGTAGATCATACTATTTACGCTGTAGGTCTCCCTCTGTCCTTCTTCTTTTACATAATGTCCTCCTCTAAATAACCTGCATGGTAATAATGAAGAAAGGTCATTTGGCGGGATGGGAACTAGCTCCTTCACAGTGAACCGGCTAGCTCCCATCCTTATACATTACCTGACCACTAGGGGGCAAAAGGTTATTCTATGGGGTGGGAACTAGCCTGTTCACACTGAGCAAGCTAGTTCCCATCCTCATAATTAACTAGGTGAATCTGCAGGATGGGAACTAGTCGCAACCTAGTCGGGTAGGCAGAAGAGTAACTGCATATTCTGTCCACCCAGGAATAAAAGGTCTGTCTTTTAGTTCCCCCTGCTATTAGCAGTGGTATGTGAAAATGTGCTCATCATTCAGGCTTTAAACACTCTGCTGCCATCTACTGGTGGTTTAATAGAAATGCCATGAGTTTGACTTTTATATTACCACAGCTATACTCTGTTAAGTCTGCGCTGCTTTGTGGCAGTTTTGCCGTGGCGGCTGGCTGCAGGATCCCGAGCGTACCGGCTGCAGGTTGCCGCCTGTGTAGGCTGGATGCTCGGGATTGTGTTGCTGGCGGCGGTACTGCTGTGTGCGCTATCCGTATATATTCTTCTCCTCTTGGTAATGCTGGTTGCCATTGGCAACATCCTGTACCGCAGCCTTATCAGCTGTGGTTTCTTGGTTACCCCGACTTCCCTGAGACCCTCCCGTTCAGACCTGAATGGGTTAACTCACCAGTGCTGCTCTGTGGGAGTCTTCCTGGCAGGTGCGCTCATCAGCTGGCTATTTCAGCCTGTGAGCATGGAGCCTCATGGTCAGTCAGTCTTGTTTTGATGTGTTTGCACCTTGCTACTGGGGTCCCTTCTGCTGTTCGTGCATGTCCATATTTCTGTGTGGTATCCCTTGTTCTGCATTGTTGTTGTTTCTGTTTGGGTTCATGTCTGTGTCTTGCCTGTCCTGCTAGTATTATGTTTAGCCTGGTTCAGGGGCGTAAATAAGGGGGGGGGGTTGGGGGGTTCAAACCCCCCCCCCAGAGTAGGTTGGCCAGACGTCCGGTTTTTAGACTCCTGGTCCTCCGTCCGGGCGCAGGCCAGGACGAACGGCCAGAAGTCCTCTTTTTCTGAGGTCAGGTGTACTGGCACTTTAAGTATCCCTAAAAAAATCGTCCGGCACTCACATTTCAATTTGTCATATGATCCGGCCACAGGCGCACTGACGTCACACGCTGCCTGCTTCGCGCAGCCGCGCCACTCAGACTGGAATCTTCAGGTTTGCGCGGGCACCTCAGGCAGGAACAGAGAGGAGCGCAGAGGAGGAGGAACACACAGGAGCACTGGTGGGAGGATGTATCAGGCAGCAGCACACTGCACACAAGGTTGGAGTACAGAGCAGCTTGTCAGAACTTGTCTCCACCTCAACCTATGCTGTCTAGACTAGTCTTGTGTTGAGCTGCCTGCTGCCGGGAGGTGAATTTTATTATAGTCTGTCCTGTCACTGTGTGAGTAACTCCTTCATGTCCTGGCTGTCCTTCTCCTGCAGCATTCAAACAGCTCCTCAGGTTGGAGCTTCTTCACTTGGTTCTGTACTGCAGACTGCAGTTGGGTCATTCATATAAATGCAGGAGGAGGAGCTGCTGGTGGTGATGACGCTCAAATTCTCAATCAGCACCTAGTTGGTGGTTGCTCACCTGATTGCTATGCAATAATGCACCATTTAGACCCTCAGCCTCTTCCTCAGACAAGTAGCTGCTGCGTTAACACCTGGTTGCTATGCAATAATGCACCGTTTAGACCCTCAGCATCTTCCTTTAGACAAAGTAGCTGCGTTTAATACAGGTAATTGTCTCAGGAAGATGCTGAGGGTCTAAACGGTGCATCATTGCATAGCAACCAGCTGCTGATTGAGAGTCTAAGGCTGCATGCACATAAAGTCTTATAATTTGAGAAAGCTGAACCCCCCCCAGGAAAAAAAATTATCTACGGCACTGGCCTGGTTATGTATTATTCTTGCCTCTGATTCTGTTATTCCTGTTAAGCATGAATTCTGTTTTGTACTTCTGTTCAATGTGCTGTTGATACCATCATTGGTATCTCAATAAAGTTTCTTGTTTCATAGCATGTTTCCTAATCCTGTTTTGCCTGATGCGTCTCGGGGGTTCCTCGCGGTGTCCCCGGCACGTTACATACTCCTGTATTGCTAAAGCTAGAAATCTAATATGTAATAGTTTATTTTTATGGGGTACCTAGTTTTACATTAGCGGTCGATACACTCACCAACAGGAGTTGTGCAAATGCCCAGCACAACCAAGTATAATGTTGGGAGGGGGGGGGGTCACCTCCTATAATCAAGAACTGCTGCTCCTTCCCGTTCAAGCGCCATTGGTTTGGTAGATAAGGTAGGTACAAAATGTTTACCGGGTAAAGCAAGGCCCTGTCCACACATAAAAGGTTGGTTTTTTTTAAAATGTTATATGTTCTATACAAAGTAGCGAATATTTTGGATACTGCTTATTTCTTTATTGCTTACATAAGGAACCTTATAGAAAGCCTGGACTCCTAAGGATAATCAGACAACTGCTTGGCGACATTGTATCTTCTGTGTTATTTGTCTCACAGGAAATAAACACTGCTTACCTTCTGACTGGAGTCCTGCATAATGGAGCTGGTGCCAATCCGTTATGCTGCCCATACACTTCTATTATGACGGAAGGCCTCTAAAGGAATCCAGTTATTGATTCTGTCAGTGAATTACGTTATGTGCCGAGATACGGAATTTATAACGCAATTCATTACCTACCTGAACCCGAACCTGCCAAGGTTCGCTCATCTCTATTAAGCAGTATAAAAGCTGGAACCTTTCAGCCAGTGGATGAGGCTCACTGAGCATTGGGCGCCTGGAGTAGGAACCGGTTTTCCTGATCGGGACTCTGACTGCTTGTGCTGAAAATGGCTGCACACTCCCTTTAACTTACAAAAGGAAGGACAATTTATCTCAATATGTATATACTATTGTTGTTATATTTAATAAAATCATACTATTATCCTTCATGTGAAGTGTAGTTTCAGTTACGATTCTTGCTCTTATCAGCAAAACTTTAGCTTTGTCTAGTCTTCCCCACAAGGGTTAACAGGAAATCCTCTTATCTCATCACATGCTCATTATTATACAGAATGATCTCCTGTGGACAGGGGCGGACATAGACCCTACAGGGAAATTTCCCGGTGGGCCTATGCCCAGGGGGGCACCTAAACCCTCCTCATGGCCACTTGCTGGATACATAATCATCTCATGCTCTCAGTAGTAATTAATGTTTAGGCCCCCCAGAGCGCTTCACATGGGGGACACATGGGGGCAATGGCACCGTTATTTTGTCAGGTAGGGTTCTCTATTGGTATGTCTCTCTCTCCCCCCTTTTTTGTTTGTTCGTTTTCCCGCTCTTATTTTTCAGATTTACCTGAGGTAATTTACCTGAAACCGGTTTCAGCAAGTTTCTTTGAGGCAGCTGGAGATCCGACGCTGATTGGTGGAAGCTGTTGCTAGGGGAGAATACAGCTCCCTGATTCGTCTTCATGCTTGCGGCGGGAAAGTTATCCCCTTTATATTGTGGTGCTGGCGGCGTTTCTGGGCCAGTTTAAGAAGACCGGATTCGTCGCCCCGCCCACCCTCCCCTTTAAATGGTTCCATCGTCGCTCTGCTTTGTTAGAGGGGCTGTATCACTCAGTGTTTCTGAGTGGATGTCGGTATTTATTTAATGGTTATGAGGTTTAATTAATTTATTAATGCTGAGGTTTTAATTATTTATTAAATTATTATGTTACCCCTTAATAAAGCATTGCGGCCATTTTGTTCCAACAAAAAGGTGTTGGTGTGTTTTATTTTAGTATTAAGTCTTCTTAGTTTAGAAGGTGCCATTTGCATCCATGCTAGGAGCATATTTATGCACTTGGCCGGCAGGTGCCCTCCTGAATTCAGCTGTATGGCTGTCCTCAGGACTGTAATACAGTTGAATACTGTGGCAGGGGTGGTAGTATTTCATGCTGCATAGTGGTATTTGGTTCTGCTGGGGCAATATTTTGTGCTGCACTATGATGTTGCTTGTCCCATCTTGTCTCTGCTGGCGTGCACACCACTTTATATCTTTCCCCACAAGGGTTAACAGGACCCTCACTATCCATCATTGGTCAGTCAGGGGGCAAGTGGCTGTGTTACTAGTGACACATAATGACGCCCCCGCTCTCCTGTGCAGCTGCTGTAAACTATACAGACACAAACCAACTGAAAGGTGGCATGAAGCAGGATGTGCTCAACCCAAAAATGCAGTTATGCATATATATACAGGGGAGCAGATCCTGCACTTGTGGCCCATTGCTAATGGCGATCCCCAGCAAAAATGCATACGTTTGGAGGATGCCCGCAGCGGACCACAAGTACCACAATAGACACCCTACACAAAATGGCAATAGTGTGGATGTGATAAATAATATAACAATATAGCAATAACAAATGACAAAACAGGTGCACACTGCGGTCTTACTAAGCCCTCAAACTGATGTTAAAATTGAGAGGTTAGTCAACACGGGCCACAAGTGCAAGATCTGCTCCCCTGTATATATAGGCACAACTGCATTTTAGGGTTGAGCACATCCTGCTTCATGCCACCTTTCAGTTGGTTTGTGTATATATATTTGTTTGGAGGTGAAGAAACTCCCATGTAAATGTAGCCTGTTTTCCATCCACAGGCTACATTTAGGTGTACATGTGAGGCCTGGGCCATATCAGCCAGTCTTGGGTGGGACTTACAGCCCTCTCCCTCCTCCCATTGCAGGCTAGGTTACATGCTGGAGGTAACTGAGGAGTCTGCTGTGAGTCGGCCTAATACATTTCTGTAATTTTTCCCACTGGCCCCTGGTATTGCCCATATGGCACAGGTAGGTGAGTCTTAGGTCCCGAGCTACTTAAGAGACCTTGGCGCGGTGCTCAGGCTTAAGACATGTCCTCCACTGTAGGACATGTTGACTAACCTCTCAATTTTAACATTAGTTTGAGGGCTTAGTAAGACCGCAGTGTGCACCTGTTTTGTCATTTGTAGCGTTGAGCGAACAGTTCGAGCATAGTTCGGGTTCGTACCGAATTTTGGGGTGTTTGGGACACGGACCCGAACATTTTCAAAAAAGTTCGGGTCCGTTGTTCTGCGATTTCTTCCCGCTTTCTGAAGGGCTGCACAGCAGCCAATCAGCTAGCGTTTTACTTCTTGCCCTAAGAAGCCATCACAGCCATGCCTACTAATGGCATGGCTGTGATTGGCTAAGTGCAGCATGTGACCCAGCCTCTATTTAAGCTGGAGTCACGTAGCGCTGCACGTCACACTGCTCTGATTAGTGTAGGGCAGTGTTTCTCAACTCCAGTCCTCAGGGCCCACCTACAGGTCATGATTTGAGAATATCCCACAGAATTAGTACCTGAGGTGAGTCCTGATGCACTGACACTAATTATATCACCTGCTAAATACTATGGAAATCCTGAAAACATGACCCGCAGGTGGGCCCTGAGGACTGGAATTGAGGAACACTGGTGTAGGGAGAGGATGCAGCTTCTGTGAGGGCGAGATTAGGCAGGAAAAAGTCAGCCAATGCACCTAATGAAGTGATCGATCTACAGCTGTGAATCATTCAACTTCTGCTAGTTAATTGCTCACTGATTTTTAGGCTGCACAGAGCGTTTTTCTGTCACTTTTTTCTGGGGTGATCAGCGGCCAGTTTGTGACTTGTGGTGCACAAGAACAAGCTGCCACCAAGTCCATCAATCCATCAATACTAGGATTTTTTTTTGCTATATCCTACATCAGGGGAACATCAATTGCCAAAATAGTAATACCATAAATCAGTGGTTTCAGCTGTGGCTGGCCAAGTTTAATAGTGTCCAGCAAAGGATATATTTTGTTCTGGGGTGAAATTCAATTGCCAAAAGAGCAATACCATAAATCAGTGGTTTCAGCTGTGGCTGGCCAAGTTTAATAGTGTCCGGCAAAGGATATATTTTGTTCTGGGGTGAAATTCAATTGCCAAAATAGCAATACCCTGAATCTGGTGTTCCAGCTGTGACTGGACAAGTTTAATAGTATCTGTCAAAGGATAGATTTTATTCTGGGGTGAAATTTAATTGCCAAAATAGCAATACCGTGAATCTGGTGTTCCAGCTGTGACTGGACAATTTCCCTAAAGTACGTCAAAGGATATATTATTTTCTGGGGTGAAAGTCAGTAGCAAAAATAGAAATACAGTAAATCTGGTGTCCCAGCAGTGGCTGGCCAAGTTAAATAGTGTCCGGCAAAGGATATATTTTGTTCTGGGGTGAAATTCAAATACCAAAATAGCAATACCATAAATCAGTGGTTTCAGCTGTGGCTGGCCAAGTTTAATAGTGTCCGGCAAAGGATATATTTTGTTCTGGGGTGAAATTCAATTGCCAAAATAGCAATACCATAAATCAGTGGTTTCAGCTGTGGCTGGCCAAGTTTATTAGTGTCCGGCAAAGGATATATTTTGTTCTGGGGTGAAATTCAATTGCCAAAATAGCAATACCATAAATCAGTGGTTTCAGCTGTGGCTGGCCAAGTTTAATAGTGTCCTGCAAAGGATATATTTTGTTCTGGGGTGAAATTCAATTGCCAAAATAGCAATACCATAAATCAGTGGTTTCAGCTGTGGCTGGCCAAGTTTAATAGTGTCCTGCAAAGGATATATTTTGTTCTGGGGTGAAATTCAATTGCCAAAATAGCAATACCATAAATCAGTGGTTTCAGCTGTGGCTGGCCAAGTTTAAAAGTGTCCGGCAAAGAATATATTTTGTTCTGGGGTGAAATTCAATTGCCAAAATAGCAATACCATAAATCAGTGGTTTCAGCTGTGGCTGGCCAAGTATAATAGTGTCCTGCAAAGGATATATTTTGTTCTGGGGTGAAATTTTATTGCCAAAATAGCAATACCATAAATCAGTGGTTTCAGCTTTGGCTGGCCAAGTTTAATAGTGTCCGGCAAAGGATATATTTTGTTCTGGGGTAAAATTCACTTGCCAAAATAGCAATACTTTGAATCTGGTGTTCCAGCTGTTGCAGGCCTAGTTTAACCTGTTGCCGACCGCCTCACGCAGGATTGCGTCCTGCGGGCGGTTGGTTCATTCCTCCTTGACGCGCGTTTGAGTCCGGTGGAACGCAAATGGAACGCACCGCCGGGCTCAGAAGAAGTGAGTCACCAGCCTGCCAGCCAATGATCAGCGCTGGCAGGCTGGTGATTTTCAAAATCGCCTATGGAAATAGGCGATATAAGTTATATTTACAAATATATGTGTTTTATAAGGGATCTGTGCCATGTGCTGGGTCCTTTTCATCGGTTGGACCCAGCACAGAGCACAGATCCCAAGGTGCACAAATCACTACATATCAGGCCCTGATCACCTCCCATCACCCAAATTAACCCCTTGATCACCTGTCAATACATAGTGAAAGGGAAAAAAGTGATCAGTGTCACTTTTGTGAACTGTCACTTTTTTTTTTTCACTAGGATTGACTGTTAGGTTTGGCTTAGTTTAGGCCCCTTTGGTAGGTAGTTAGCGTTAGCGCCAAGCCCATCGCACCACAGTCACTGATTCGCTGATTAGCGTAGCGCTAATCAGCGTTTGTACTTTTATAGTATCTGTAAGTGATCAGAACTGATCACGGTCAGATATATAATAGTACTAGTGTCACTTTAGTTCGCCCTCCACCCCAAACGCAGTGTTTGCCCGATCAGACCTGATCGGTCGCCCACACCTGCGTTCACCCACGCCCGCCCCGCCGCAGTGACAAAAATTTTTTTTTTTGTATCACTGCACAATCACTTCACAAGAGCTGCGGCGATAAAAAAAATCAGTTTTGATATTTTTTATCAATCGCAGCGGCTTCTGTACTCGCTACACTCCCATTTGTAAGACAGGCTTGCTTTTTTTCTTGGGTAGTCTCAGGGAATACCCCCTAAATTTAGACGCCCAAATGTCAAACAAGGGGTATTCCTCTGAAGAGGCCTACAGGATTCTTACCCAGTCGGATGAGGAATGGGAAACCTCATCTGACGAATCTAGCCGGTCAGAATATGAACCTGTAGAAGGCAGTGGCTCTCTGACCCAAAGTTCGGACGAGGAGGCTGAGGTCCCTGATACCACCAGGCGTACCCGGCCCCGTGTTGCTAGACCGCAGGTTGCGCAGGATCCGCTTCAAGGGCAGCACAGTGGGGCTGGCGCTGCCGGATTACGTGGTGAGGCATACACCAGCAGCGCAGCCCGTCCTGGACCTAGTACCAGCACTGCCGTACAACATGGTGAAGTGGCGAGCACCAGAAGGGCAGTAGAAGCTGGTACGGTGGCACGTGCAGTAGTTTTCCCGTCGTAGCCACCGCAAAGACAGGCCCGTAGAGCCCCTAGAGTCCCTGAGGTGCTGGCAAATCCTGATTGGCAGCCCCCAACTTCAGCCGCACCAGTAGTTCCCCCTTTCACCGCCCAGTCAGGAGTTCGGGTGGAGACAGCTCAGATAGGATCGGCGCTGGGGTTTTTTGAGCTGTTCTTCACTGCGGAGCTCTATGACTTAGTTGTGGCAGAAACAAATCGGTATGCCACTCAATTTATAAACGCCAACCCGGGAAGCTTCTATGCCCAGCCTCCGAATTTAGAACTTTTCTGGGCCTTCTCCTCAACATGGGCATTACAAAAAAACATGAATTGCGGTCATATTGGTCCACGAACCCAATTCATCACATGCCCATGCAGGGCCGGACTGGGACACAAAATAGGCCCGGGCATTTTTGACTGAGCAGCCCAATCACATGACCCCAAACAGGCCTCACCCCCTTGCAGTCCAGGGGCGGCGCCAAAACCGGAAGCACAATTGAGGGGCAGGGCCAGCCACCAGTAAGATAGGAAGGCTTCAGCCAACACACAAGCTTTGCAACTACCAACATACAGACCTTGCAACAATATAGGAAGCTACAGAAAAGTATTATAATATCCTCAGTGGATCTCAACCTCCCCATCCTCCACACCCTGTACAGGTCAGTGCCCCCGAAATAGCACTCACAGTTCTCCAGCAACTCTGGCAAATACCACCAATTCCGTACACAGAAGAACCACAACACCACCTCACTGACAGCTTTTTCCTGGTCTGTCAAAGACAGTACTCTATTGGCTGGGAAGTCTGCTGTGATACGAAATTTCCGCTCCAAAGTGAAAGCTTTGTTGGTAGCAGAGAATGCTGACACTCAGGTGAATGCTTGCAGAATGTGGAGCTAGCATATAGGTAATAAATAGTGGGCTGCCAGGAGAATATATATATATATACCTTTATTAGACTCTATGAGTGGCATATACAGTATAGGCTCTATAGGAGACCGGCAAATATGGGTTAATGGTGTACAAATGAGTATTCATTAAGAAGCAAACTTTGAAAAAAAAAAAAAATACATTATTATAATGTTATAACCAATGTATCTTTATTCTGTATAGGTTGGGTGGTGCTCTCCTCGTAAGGTGTGGGTCACAGGAAATGGTTCCCAAGCCAGGTTTATAAGTGAAAAAAGAAAGTTCCTGGACACCACTGCTGTTGTTCTCTTATGTCTTTATTATATAGCTTAGATTACAGTATGCGGTATGCCAGTTATAGGTAAATATTGTAGCAACGTTTCGGCGATAAACGCCTTCATCAGGACACTGGTCGTGCCGCACTATGTGGAAATCCTTAAGTATGGTTGTTGTATGGAGCTCTATGGTTCCAGTGGCAGAGCTGTATGGACTCAATGTTTGAAGTCTCCTAGCTGCCATGGCAGTGTCCAGTGTCCTGATGAAGGCGTTTATCGCCAAAACGTTGCTACAATATTTACCTATAACTGGCATACCGCATACTGTAATCTAAGCTAAATAATAAAGACACAAGAGAACAACAGCAGTGGTGTCCAGGAACTTTCTTTTTTCATTTTCAATGTATCTTTATATTACCTATGTTCTAAAATGGTGTTACTAAGTATTTGTTAACATGTTGATACACAGGACAAAAAAAACTCCACTAGGGATTCAGCAACTTTTGTAGGAGTTCACTGGTTTCTGCAACTCTGTCAATGATATCTTCAGAATCAAGGTTCATTAGTATATATTTTTCTGTTGCCATCAGCATGAAAGAGTTCAAATGTTCCTTGGAAATTGAATTTCTCAGACGGTTCTTAATAAACTTCAATGTAGAGAAACTTCTTTCACAGGCAACTTGAGTGAAAGACAGTGTAAGCAAAAATTTGTAGGCTAAACCAATGACTTTGTAGGCATTGGTTAACAAATTATAGCACTGTAGAATTTTATAGCAGCAAATAGCACAGTTCTTACATGTTGAGCAAGACTTGTTTACCAGTTCTGCCTCTGTTAATTTGCTTTCCTCATTTTCCACATCTGCTATAATCGTGTATTCTTCAAGGGGTGATGTTTTCAGCCTGTCCCAATGCAATGCAAAATTTCCCAGTTAGGAACGCAAATTTTCAGATGTTGCTTCCTCATCAAATTTAATTAACTGTTGGCTAAGTTCCTCCATTGCTGGTGCTGTAAGTCCACATCTTCTTATGTCAGAAAAGCAGCTTGGCTCCAAGCAAGCTAAATCAGCAAAGAGAGCTCCGCGGGACAGAAACCGGCGATTCATGCTCTCTGTGACCATATCAAGGATTACATTGTGAACATGTATTTTATAGGCTAAACTAGCCTCACAAACTGTTTCATCTTCAGCAGTCTCATCTGCCATTCGTTTTCTTTTTCGTATTCTTTTTTTAGGTAAAGTGGTCTGTATTTCAAGGTGGAACGTTTCTTCTTCTTGAAACTTGTCATTTGCCCACTTAACAAAATTATCAGCAGATCGCTGTACGGATTCAAAATCCCTTGCAACTGCCCGAAGATTCTCATTTGTGGTCGTGGCTACCACGGTCCAGTCCGTAACCCTAACCAACCATAGGACACCAGGCGGTCTGAGTTGTGCCGTAACCGCGCCGATATGAGGACACCTGAAAGAGGGCATCCCCTTCTGTAATAAAAGATAAAAGGGGAGGGTGGGTGGGGAAAAACACCTGGACGACGTTAGGAAGGGGAGGGACGCCGACCTGAAGATAAAGGCAGGCAGGCGCCCCTCCCACAAATGCAAGCCAATAAATCGGCCTTTACACTTGTGGTCGTGGCTACCACGGTCCAGTCCGTAACCCTAACCAACCATAGGACACCAGGCGGTCTGAGTTGTGCCGTAACCGCGCCGATATGAGGACACCTGAAAGAGGGCAAAAAGTCATACAGGTTAGGAGAAGAATTTTATTATGATTACAAGTCACAAGCCAGATTCTGAAGAGCAACAGACATTTCAAGCTCAGGGTTGGGCACATAGCGACTAAAACATGAAGAGCGCCAGCGACCAAGTTTCTGGGTGACATGCGCTGGAACCTGATTTCTGGAAGCAGCGGACGCTGCCCCTATACGGAATGAGTGACCTGAGACAGAGACTGGGTCGCCTCCTAGGTTAGCGACAAGGCAACGAATGTGTGACACGAACTGGCGGGTGGTAAGGGCGGAACCCTCGAACGGCAGCAAAGGGCTAGTAGGTGATTGGCCAACTAGAGTAGTGAGTAGCTGTCTGAAAACCACAATGGGACACCACCGGTGAGCAGCTTTAACATAGGGGACAGAGACAGGGGGGCCGGTTTGGGAGGTCTTGGAAGACTTGAGAATTAACTCGAAACCCTTGGGGCTGGGAATCAGCTGGCTAACGGTGAGAAACTTATTACTGTACTGTGGCCGTGTAAATTCTCCAGGTCTGAGGAACCCATAAAAGGCTAAGTAGGAGGCTGCTTTGAGGACCAAGCTAGACTGGATGCCAAAAGGGTGCCAGTCTAAGAGATCCGACAAATCACGGAAAAGCTGCCCCGAGATGCCTTGTCTACGCGCAGAGGGCCCCGGATTACATCGGCTGAGGCCTCTCAGGGCAGCTTTGACCGCGTGTAGGGAAAATATGGAACCATATTCTGGGTGACTGACAGAGAGGTAGTGTTGCACCCCGGAAAGGTACGACCTCACCGTATTATGGGATAACCTGAGCTCTGAGTGACAGTAGCCGATGAAAGCGAGTATGAACTCTACAAAGCCAAGGTCCCCTTGCGGGCATTTCAACTTGAATCTACAAAACGTGGCCCAACCCGTATTATATGCCCTAGTAGTATTGGTAGATAAGGACTTGGCCAGTAAGAAGTGGGCTGTCTGCAAGTGGTTCCCTAATTCAGGATCAGTGACTCGAAAGGTGGAATGGTGGCACCGACTAGATCTGCCTCCGGCATGACCTGCGAAAAAAGGGAGAAGTTAGCTCGAGACAGCGCATCGGCAGCGACATTAGAGACACCTGGCACATGGGTACTGACAACACGGAAGTGGTAAAGTAACGAGAGCTGAACTAAACGTCTCAGGAAGGACATGACAAGGGGAGATTTAGATATGCCGCTCGCGAGGATATCTACGACAGCTGAGTTATAGGTAACAAACAACACAGTCTGATTCGCCCAGAGCCTGCCCCAGATAAAGGCGGCTGCCACTATTGGGTATAGTTCAAAAAGAGTGGACGTCTGAAGGAAACCGGTAACCTGCTTGACCTCCGTAGGCCATTCTCCGGCGAACCAGTGGGGGCCAAAAATAGCACCAAAGCCTGTGCAGACGGCAGCATCTGAGAAGACTATAGGGGATTTACTGGATGGTTCGGGAATGAATAAAGACACACCGTTCCAGTTGCTGAGGAACTGATCCCACATATGCAGATCCGCTAGGGCCTGGCTATCTAAGTGAACTGGGCTCTCCTGATGAGGAGCGGTGGCAAGTAGGGCTAGCAGACGGGATATGAAAGACCTGCCCTGCGGGATAATCCGCATGGCAAAGTTTAACATGCCCAGTAATGACTGTAAGTCGGCCTTAGAAGTGACAGGTGAGACAGAAAATCGATGAACTACTTCCTTGATCCTGGCTAATTTGTCTAAGGGCAGCCGGGCTACCATGTCAAGGGAGTCTAACTCGATGCCGAGGAAGGTGATAGTGGTAGAGGGGCCTTCTACTTTTTTAGGGGAGACGGGGACACCTAAACGTGAAAAACAACACAACAGTTTTCTTAAACTCACATGGGGCTGACTAGGTCTCTCAATGAGAAGGAAATCATCTAAGTAATGGATGACAAACTCACAACCGACCTTATTCTCTAAAATCCAATGAAGGGCCTGGGCCAACTGATCAAACAGCCACGGGCTGCTCTTTGAACCAAAGGTGAGCTTAGTAGCAAAATAATAAAGCCCCTTCCACTTGATACCGTGCCATTGCCAGAGGGCAGGCATTATAGGGAGAAGTTTAAACGCATCCGAGATATCGGCTTTTGACATAGCCGTGCCGGTCCCTAACCGGACTAAAAAAGCGATGGCCTGATCAATAGAGGCGTACCTCATGCCTACTTCCTCAGATGGGATAAGGGAATTAAGGCTCAGAACATGTGACCCGTGCGGGGCAGACAGATCGATAATAAGTCTTTCTTTCTTACTGAATTTGCCTGTCACAACCCCGACGGGGCTCACTCTCCACATCTGAAAAGGAGGCATCGTGAAAGGACCGATCAAAAACCCTTTGTCAAGTTCTGTTTTAATCAAAGAATCCACAGAATCCGGGCTCCTGTCAGCCGACTGAAGATTCTTACACTCATGGGAAACTGTAGGTGTGGTTATCGGGCCCGTGTGGAAGCCGGCAGTGAAACCAGAAATTAAAAATTCCACAAAACCTGGGTTGTGGTGACCCCTCAGATACCTTTCCAAACCAATAGTATCCACGACACAACCTTGGGGTGAGCCCTGAAACAGTTGGCACAGATATGCAACAGTCTACATTGGCTAAAGTTACAGGAAGCATAGTTATAGTTGTTGCAGATCTGAGCCTTGCCCAGCTGCACGATAGGCCGGCCCAATTTGTCCACGGAGTTAGGTGGCTTAAACACACTCAGGGGCCCTGCGGACGAGGTGGAAGGGATGGACAATACATTGGAGGCTGATTTGTGACACCACTCTGCCGTATGGAAAATAGATTGACAAAGGGAACATGCGGGGGCTTTCAAACCAGCAAAATGCCTACAAAACAACTCGGTATCTAAATTAGACCAATCCGTGACAAACTGAAACTGGGACAAAGTGGCCGCGGCCTTAGCTGAAAAGGAACAATGATAATCATAAAATGAACATCCCCCATACTTATAACCTAACTCAGTGACGCGAAACAGGTACATATCAAGTTCCTCTCTCCTCTCAGGTTTGGTGGAACAAATGACATCTCTGAACAAGCTAAAGGCCATGACGAATTCCGGGATGGTCAGCTTACGGTTAAGTCTATGGTCGCGGCCCTTGAGAACCACGGAAACCTCACCGCAAGCGATCACCCGGCTATCAGATATATCTCTAGTAGCAATTAGTAAGGCAGCGAGATTAACGTCCCTACCCTCTAAAATATCTTTTCGGACGTTAGCAGGGACAAAGTGCGACGGGGAAACATTAGGGACAGCCACCTGGGAACGGGCCGTGCCTGGGACAGCAGTTGAAGTCGCAGGAATGAAGGAATCTGAGACGGGTGTGACAGAGTTGCGGGACTCCACCGATTCCAGCCTCGCCTGAAGGCCAGTGATAGAGGTCGAGAGATTATTGAGCATGACACGCAGCTGGGCGAGGGAGGTTTGCACCGTAGACATGGGGACATCATCTTGGCGTGGTGACACAGAGTCCTTCAACAACCGGTACAACTCGGCTTTCCTTGCGGTGGCCGAAAACGGTATACCCTTCTTAGTCAGCTCAGCCGAGAGTCTGGAAATAGTCCAAGACCGAAGGGACCGGATACTTCCCCCTTCCGAAGCCCCTACCACGTTCTCATCCACAGAGGCATCGACAATATCAGAAACATGTGACATGGCGGCTGTGGAGAAAATAATAAAATTCAGTAACGGAGCTGGACGGAGAAAGGCAGAGGGAGCACCCGTAGTGTTATGGAAACCTGAGAAACGTGAATAACGGTATAGCAAAGACCAGGAGCCGGACAAGCGCAGAGGGTGAAAAGAAAGTACAGCAGATGCTACCCAGCACCTAAGGACGAAATGACAGACCTGAGCCCCACATTCCCTGCCCCCGCACTACCTAGCCTTGGAGATTTGCGCTTGACGAATACACAAGCTGAAGTAAGCCTGTAATGAAATAAGTCATGGTAAGTAAACCCGACGGTAAACGACCATTTCCCCCTTTTTTTTTTTGCAAAATTTAAATTCTTTTTTTTTTTTTTTTTACTATTTTTATTTTTTTTTTCCTCTTTTTTCCTTTTCTTTGAATCTGATATGAACTAACGACTAAGCAGACGAAAGAAGAAAACGAACAGACACAGGTAAAAGACTGCCTAGCCGACCAAGGGAACCGCCTGCAAGCACTTAATCAGCAGGCTGCATCGGTGCACCTGGTGCAGAAGCCGAACCTGCGTGAAAAGACCTATTAACGAGCCAAGGCGATGCAACTGGGAGCCCTGAACACGAAAAAAGGCCTTCAATGTATAACCTGGGTGTAACGGTATAACCCGATATAGTGAGGGTTAATACCGTTCGGGCGATTCCCCTGGCGAAGAGCACAGCAACCCACAACCGCTGGAATCCACCGAACTGGAACCATACGAAGTCCTCCTCTCCTGGAACAGGCAAGAGAACGTTCTGACGTAGCATATCCCTCCCCTCTGCCTGTGATACAATCACCCTACACAGGTTAATGTAATCATCACAGACAGGAGAATACACAATGTCTTCTGTCCTGGAGACAATTGAGGAGTCATTCAATTATCTCTCAGGACAAAGGGAAATCTCCAATACACACGTGGGGACAATAGGACAGACATCACTATTCAATATACAATGTCCCACCCTTTACAGTACACACAGACATTTAACATATCCCCAGATGGCTTGGATCTGAGCACTCAATATATCCAAGGATAGAGGCAGACTCCATTGAGCACATGGTTGCAAAAGGACATAAAATTACACAATGTTACAATTACTACATAAAACATATACATGCAACATATCCCCAGATAGCTTAGGTCTGAGCGCACATTATTGAATGGCGCTCAGACCACACACATCCAGTTCAATTGCCATGGAGCTAAAGTCTTTCCCATAGTCTTTCATTATACGAATGGGCTCCATAGCAGAGCTATCTGGGGCATCACCGCTCAAACAGGACAAGCATACATGGGGCCATAGTCGCAGGGCAGGAGGCGAGCAATCTGTCCCCTCCAAAACCCAGTGGCGCGGTTGGTTTCGCCACACTGGGTTTCACCGAACCCTTCCCCCTAGTCCCTATGGAAAATTTTTTTTTTTTTTTTTATATATAACTTACTTAACCCCTACCTCCCTCTTTTTTGTATTATTCTTTATTTTTTTTATATGTGAAAAGCAAACAACCTGCGACAAAGCGAGACATACAATTGAAACGCAAAATAATTAGGACTAAAGTTCCCAGCCTGTAAAGCATGCCACATGATAAAAGGGGAACCAGCAAACAAAACATAACAATTTGCAGGTGTCAAGATGGCAATTAAATAACAACACCCGCTAAAAACCTGACCTGGAGGGCTAAAGGCACACCAGTGATAAACATATAAGAATGCAGAATTGCCAGACGCTGAACAACCCTCTTACCCCTGAAAAAATGCAATTACCAACAAGGACATCAGGAAAAGAGCGCATAAAGTGAACAGAAGCCAACATAGAGCTCATGGACCTGGCCAGCTACCACTGCCATGCGCTCCCCCATTCACAAAATTAAGTTAACAGGTTGTAATCGTATATATATATATATATTTTTTTTTTCACTACATACAATCTGCACCATAGTAAATAAAACTAATAACCACCAGCATGACCTAGCGGACATCCCGCAGAGCAACCGAGGCGCACGGAGTGCACGTCCCTACCTGACTAAAAGGCACGGCGGCCCGTGCCAGACTTTAACAACGGGAACACGCTGTCCCCTGCTCCCTACACTCGCCGTGTGTGGGAAGCACGCGGACCCAAGCACGGGACCCGGGCCGGGGGAGGCGTACCGCTGAAACAAGCGTTCCTCCGCCGGTCCGAGCCCCCCACACGTGTGGGAGCGCGCACCCCCATGACGAGTCGCTCCGGTGCGGGCGGTGGGCTCCTCTTACCTAGGAGCCGTGACCCCCGCCGGCCGGACTTCTTGCAAAATTGGCTGCTGGCGTGGCAGCCCCTTACCTGAACGATGCAAAGGAATTCCTGGGCACTATGGTATGGAGCAGCAGATAAGCCGAACGTCGTTTCCCCTCAAAAACACCTGGACGACGTTAGGAAGGGGAGGGACACCGACCTGAAGATAAAGGCAGGCAGGCGCCCCTCCCACAAATGCAGGCCAATAAATCGGCCTTTACACATGTTCCCTGTACCATTTGAAAAGCTTTTGAGATGTCCATTTGACTTATCTGTAGATATTTGGACAATGGTGTTGTTAATTCAAATATTCTCAGAAATATTTGAGCTGTGAGTATGGTTTCATATTTCAGCAGGGATTCTGCATACGATTTTGCTCTTACTCGGACCTCAGGTCTTGATGACACATTGTCTTCTATTCTGTTCAATGTGCAAATTAAGCTAAAAAACAAAGCAGAATCAGGATTTGAAAATTCCCCAAACACTTTTCTCAAAGCTGCATCTTTTGACCACCAGCGAGTTTCACCAATCACTGAAATTCTTCGATAGTGAGGGTCTTGACTGACTTGTTCCCAGGTATTCATACGCTGGTAAGAATCACGAAGAAACACTGCAATGTCATTCAACAAACTGAATAATGATGCACTTTCAACCACTGTTTTTGTAGTATCTGCAAGTACTAAATTAAGTATGTGTGCATAGCACCAAATGTGAATTTGGCCTGGTGATTTAGTTGACAGCCAAGAAGAGAAACCATTGTATTGGCCTTGCATATTTGCTGCTCCATCCGTTGAACTGCCAATGCATTTCGTAATATCAAGTTTGCATGATTCTATGACGTTCATTACCAACTTAAAAAGATTTTGTCCTGTTGAAGATACACATTCACCCACTGCCAAAAGCTTCTCATTGATGCAATTGGTCACATAACGAACAATTATGGAGCACTGATCCTTCTAGGTTATATCTTGAGTTGTATCAACTTGAATTGAAAACATCCCAGCTTCCTGTACTTTGTTGGATATATTTTCCTGGATGAGCAGCCAAATAGTTTCTACTACTTTGTTAACAGTTGTTTTTGAGAGCAATGTTATCAAAGATCCTCTTCCTTTCCCTCCAGAGGACTGCGATTTTTTGCTGTGTTCAATACATTTGTTTACATGCTCTTTCAGACAAATATCATACTTGCTGAGAAGGAGAATGAGCTCTAACAAATTTCCGTGTTCTTTTGTTATGTCCTCTAGACTGTATGCAGCCTCATCTTCATTTCCCCGATAACTCAACCCTTGTTTTCCTATGACTTTTACAACATCTACTACTCGTTGCAGTACTTGCCTCCTGTTTCTCACTTGTTCTCGCCTGACAGATATTTGTTCATGTAAAAGTAGATCATCAACACTAGCACTACTGGATTTCAGAAAGAAGGCTTCGGCACACACATTGTGCATTGCACTTCTCTCATGCTCTTCAATTCTTTGATGAACATGACGCTTATCTGTCATTCCTTCAATAAAAGCATTTGTTTCATTTGACTTTGAAAAAGCCAGACAAACAGAGCAAAACATAGCTTTATTATCATTACAGTAGGTGAGCCATTTTCTATGTGTTCCATCTTTACGATTTACAGCCTTTTGTAATACACGATCTGGTATGACCTGCTGTGGATGATATTTGAAAAAGGCAGTAAGTTGATTTTTATTTGGACGAACAAAATAATTGAATAATGTAGCTGTGCCTTCAGTTTGGCACTCTGAACTTTCTATAATCACTTGTTCCCTTGGTAAATCAATGTGTCCCAGTTCTCTATCTTCTTCGGTGGATAAGTCTGATGTTACATCAACACATTCCACTAAATAATCTTCTGCGTTTATTTTTTCTGTTTGTTGCCCCTGTTCTTGGCCCTGCCATGGAATCACTTGAACTCTGTGGATAATGACTGAACATATCCGTAATTTTAACACATTTCTGAGCATTGAGTTCCAAAGACTTTTTATATTTCTGCCTGATTTTTTCTGCTCCTCCCTTTTGTTTTTTTGGAGACATGTTTTTATTGTCTAAGTAAAAGAATACAAATAATGTAATGGTCAAGATTAATTATTTTGCTTCTAAGTAGAGATGAGCGAACTTTAAAAAAAAGTTTGGCGTTCGGGTTGTGGTAACTTGCGCATCCCGTTATGGATTCCACTACCGCGGACTATCGCCGCATATGGAATCCATAATGGGCGGCTTCCACCAGCCCCAACTGTTGAACAGCCGAAGGACCTGGGGTGACGTCACCGTCATGTGATCAGTGCAGGGGTCATGGCTCAGCACTGGATTTGATCCCGTGCTGAGCCACGCCCCCTGCACTGATCACATGACGGTGACGTCACCCCAGGTCCTTCGGCTGTTCAACAGTTCGGGCTGGTGGAAGCCGCCCGTTATGTATTCCATATAGAAACATAGAATGTGTCGGCAGATAAGAACCATTTGGTCCATCTAGTCTGCCCAACTGAATACTATGGATAGCCCCAGGCCCTATCTTATATGAAGGATGGCCTTATGCCTATCCCATGCATGCTTAAACTCCTTCACTGTATTTGCAGCTACCACTTCTGCAGGAAGGCTATTCCATGCGTCCACTACTCTCTCAGTAAAGTAATTCTTCTTGATATTACTTTTAAACCTTTGCCCCTCTAATTTAAAACTATGTCCTCTTGTAGCAGTTTTTCTTCTTTTAAATATTCTCTCCTCTTTTACCGTGATGATTCCCTTTATGTATTTAAAAGTTTCTATCATATCCCCTCTGTCTCTTCTTACTTCCAAGCTATACATGTTAAGGTCCTTTAACCTTTCCTGGTAAGTTTTGTCCTGCAATCCATGTACTAGTTTAGTAGCTCTTCTCTGAATATCCTTCTGCAGATATGGTCTCTAGTACTGCACACAATACTCCCAATGAGGTCTCCCTAGTGCTCTGTAGAGCGGCACGAGCGCCTCCCTCTTTCTACTGTTAATGCCTCTCCCTATACACCCAAGCATTCTGCTGGCATTACCTGCTGCTCTATGACATTGTCTGCCCACCTTTAGTTCGTCTGATATAATGACCCCTAAATCCCTTTCCTCAGATACTGAGGTTAGTACTGTATCACTGATTTTATATTCTGCTCTTGGGTTTTGACGCCCCAGGTGCATTATCTTGCACTTATCGACATTAAATTTTAGTTGCCAGATTTTTGACCATTCCTCTAGTTTTCCTAAATCCTTTTCCACTTGGTTTATCCCTCCAGGAACATCAACCCTGTTACAAATCTTTGTGTCATCAGCAAAAAGACACACCTTACCATTGAGGCCTTCTGCAATTTCGCTGATAAAGATATTAAACAATATGGGTCCCAGAACAGAACCCTGAGGTACCCCACTGGTAACAATACCATGGTCTGAATATATTCCATTGACTACAACCCTCTGTTTTCTGTCCTTCAGCCACTGCCGGCGATAGTCCGCGGTAGTGGAATCCATAACGGGATGCGTGAGTTACCACAACCCGAACGCCAAACTTTTTTTTAAAGTTCGCTCATCTCTACTTCTAAGTGTTCTAACCTATCTTATGCTTTCCTATGTTAACATTTAATTATTGAAACAGCATGCCCATGATATATCTGTTTAGCTGTTTAGTTTTTCCCAAATTTTCGGCACTTTTTTTATTATACTGTTAAAAAAAAAAGCCCGTAGTGGTGATTAAATACCACCAAAAGAAAGCTCTATGTGTCCCCAAAAAATGGTATAGAATTAATTTCTATACATTGTGGCAATGTGAACAGTGTTGTGGGCGGTGAAGCCCAAAAAGAAGCAGATTTTGTCGCCAAGGAATGTGTCACCAAGGTTTCCGGCCTTGGTGGAGTAAAAGCCCTAGCTTAGGTGTCCACTAAAGTAGTTAGTGAACACCATAATAGATAGCATAGCTGGTTCCAGCTAGTTCAGGGCGGGCTTTTACTGGGAACAGGCAATGTGCTGGGTGGGTGCCTGTTCCCCATGTTCTATTCCGGGACTTACTTGCGTCCAGCGACTCAATTTAGTCTGCTTGCTGGACTTGGGTGGGGCTCACTCTGGAGAGTGTGTGGACAGAGGCCTGGTGAGGCTCTGTCAGTGTGGTCTCAGCAAGGTGAAGCTGGGGGACCACCAGGCTTGGAGCGACGCCAGGGACTGGGTCACAAGGGTCAGAGTCAGGAGGACTGCTGGACCACATTCCATCATAAAGGTACTGGACTTGTTATAGCCTGTAAGGGTGCTGGACTGCATGGCTGAGGAAGCCGCGCGTTATAGCCGTGTGTGAACAGTGCTTAAAGTGAGTTAGGGACCCACTCTTTATGTTTAGGAAGAGCCCAGACGGGTAAGGTGATTTATTTTGTGTTATGTTATGTTTTGGTATGCTGTGTGCCAAAATAAATTGCACGGTTTGGACCAGAAATCAAGTTGTGATGACAATCTTTGTCTGAATGACCCCCAAAAGTCAAGCAATCCTTACAACATATAGAGTACACTGCAGTAATAGAGTTACAATTATCCCCTGCAAACATGAATAGGTTAAATGATCCATAGTACATAATATGTACTTGTACTACGGATCATGATTTAACCTATTCATGTTAGCAAAGGCCCCGTTTCACTCACTGGTCGATGATGGCTCTCCGATCCAGGTGCCTCACGATATGTGCCACACACGGCGCTGGGAGGGAGAGCAGCGTCACGTCACTTCTGCTCCGGTGGGAGACGCTCCAGGGCCCTAATTTAGCTGGCCGGTGAGTGACCAGAGGACCCCAACACGCGCAGTGCCTCTGGGCCACCTGAAGGTAAAGAGAAAGGAAACATAGCGAAACCATTGGCACTATATATCGGGGCATTTTCACAAGTACAGTAGTGAAGTGCCAGGGCCGGGTCCCAGATGGAAACACTGCGTTCCTGGTAGTTCTGCCACTGACTAAGCTATACAGGACTACAAATCCCAGCAATGAATTATACCGCAATACAGAATAATACCATCATCAGTTAGAGTAGTCCGGCCCTGGTCCGTCTCATCTATAGGGTCTCATCTTCCAGGTGACGCTTATCATCTATAGGGTGTGGGGCTTATGTACAGGTTGACACCCCCTATTTATAGGGTACAGCGCTCACCTTAAGGGTGACGTCCCCATTTATAGGGTACGGCGCTCATCTAAAGGGTGATGCCCCCATCTATAGGCTGTCTAGCACCATGGACCAGCATTCATATATTTCTCTACCATCCAGGAATAAAAAAAAATAAATCAATATAGTCCATTATGACCAACTTAAGGTAAGTCTTTCTAACTTCAATTATCATAAGGTAAGTCATCCATATATCACCCATAACAGTGTCACCCACAGATCCCCCCCATAACTGTGTCATCCACAGCTGAATGGAACACTATGCAGGGCTCCAGATGGCGACCAAAATGGCCGCCAATGCGACTAGGAATTTGCAAATGGCGATAAGAAATGTAAGTCTTATCGCCATTTGCGACTTGTCCCACCGCCGCGCTGCAGCTTTAAGAAAAAAAAAAACTTCAGCAGACGCACCACGCAGCGAGCGGCACAGTACAGGCAGCGCAGCCTGAAATAACCAATAGCAAAGCTCCATACAGTAAGGAGCTTTGCTATTGGTTAGTTTGGGCGTGCGCCGGAGCCATACAGCGCCCTGCAGCAGAGAAAGCCGGCGGGAGATGAGAGGAGGAGGGGCCGGCTCTGGGGGGAGCTGAAGGAAGGAGTGCCAAGCGCACTGAGGAGCTGAAGCATCAAGATGGGGCCACAGACGAAGGAGACAGCGCAAGGTGTTGTGTATCCATGTGTGTAATGTATGTAGTGGAGTGTGTGATCATCACATACATCATACAGTACACATGTATACATCACTACATACATCACACACTGCACTACACACATCACACACACTGCACTACATACATCATACACTGCACTACATACATCACACACTGCACTGCACACATCACACACTGCACTACATACATCATACACTGCACTACATACATCATACACACTGCACTACATACATCATACACATGTATACATCACACACTGCACTACATACATCATACACTGCACTACACATATCACATACTGCACTACATACATCATACACTGCACTACATACATCATACACATGTATACATCACACACTGCACTACACACATCACATACTGCACTACATACATCATACACATGTATACATCACACACTGCACTACATACATCATACACTGCACTACACACATCATACACATGTATACATCACACACTGCACTACATACATCACACACTGCACTACACACATCACACACTGCACTACATACATCACATACTGCACTACACACATCACACACATGTATACATCACTACACACATCTCACACTGATGTATGTAGTGCAGTGATGTATGTGTTGCAGTGTGTAGTAAATACACAGCAGGCTATTATAGCCAAGTGATAACGTACCGGGAAGATCTGCCATATTGGACTGGACTTTATCACTTCGCTATAATTGCTTCATGTTATTTAGACCAGTGATGGTTCCCCACTATTTATTTATGTTGTTCTGCTCCGTTTGATGAGCAGAACAATGAAAATAATGGAAGTGTTGGATTTTGTCATACGTTTAACATATACAAAAAAAAAAACGTATGTTTACGGACGCCTCAGACAGATGCCATACTGTGGCATCCATCCAAGAGTTCCATTGTACAAAAAACCATATATGCTGATTTATAAGTTTTTTTTGTAGAATGGGAGATCGTAGTGCACCACGTTTTCCCATCCTGTAAAGTCCAGAAAAAAATATATACATTTTTTGTACAATGGAACTCTATGGTGAGGGATGCCGCAGTCTGGCATCTGTCTGAGGCGTCCGTTATGTTTCGGTCATAGTATAATATAACATATGACCGAAACATAATGTGAACCCGTGTGGGAATGAGGCATCAGTGTTCGGTCAGTGATTTCCATCAGTGATTTTTGAGCCAAAACCAGTTGCGGCTGTAAACACAGAACTGGTGCAGATCTTTCCCTTATACCTTATGTCTGTGGAGGCTCCAATCCTGGTTTTGGCTCACAATCACTGATGGAAATCACTGACCAAACACTGACGTGTTAATGAGGCAATTTTTTCTATCATGAATATATATCTATTTAAATTTGGTGACTAAAAATTTTACTTGGCTCCTAAATTTTTCAGTTTAGGAGCCAATGGCTCCTAGGTAATTTTTTTAGTCTGGAGCCCTGCTATGTCGGCACTGCGCATGCGCGATCTCGCACATCGCAAGAATAATGACATTCTCACTGAGAGCAAGAAGGAGAAGATTGCTAAAACGGAGGCGGTGCTGGGCTCCTTCACAGGAGGTAGTGCTGGGCACAAGGATGGTTCACACCCCCCCTTGGGCATGTTAACAGCCTAATTTACATACATATAAAATCATTTTTTACACTGAAAAAAAAAGCTCACAGCGCTATGGGACAGATCTAGTGCGGACATGCTAGCGCCGGCGCCAGCGATTTAGGCCTCTTTCACACTTGCGTTGTGAAGATCCGGCGTGCACTTCCGTCGCCGGAAGTGCACGCCGGATCCGGCACAACGCAAGTGAACTGAAAGCATTTGAAGAATGATCAGTCTTCAAAATGCTTTCAATGTTACTATGGCAGCCAGGACGCTACTAGCGTCCTGGTTGTCATAGTAGCAGTGGGGAGCGGGGGAGCGGCATACTTACATTCCGTGCGGCTCCCGGGGCGCTCCTGAATGACGTCAGAGCACCCCGCGCGCATGGATCACGTGATCTATGCACTGGGGCACCCTGACGTCATCCTGAGCGCCCCGGAGCCGCACGGAATGTAAGCATGCCGCTTCCTCTACTCTTACTATGGCAACCAGGACTTTAGCGTCCTGGCTGCCATAGTAACCATTGACAAAAGCTAAACGCCGGATCCGGCGATGCACGGAAACGACGCTTAGCTAAAGGCCGGATCCGACTAATGCCTTTCAATGGGCATTAATTCGGATCCGCCCTTCCGGCATGCTTTCAGGATTTTTGGCCGGAGCAAAATCCGCAGCATGCTGTGGATTTTGCTGCGGCCAAAAAACGTGTCAGTACTGAACTGAGGACATCCTGATGCATCCTGAACGGATTTCTCTCCATTCAGGATGCATGGGGATAATCCTGATCAGTAGCTTTCCGTCCTAGAGACCCGAGGACGGATCTCTAGGACGGAAAGCTAAAACTCTAGTGTGAAAGAGCCCTTAGCCGTGCATGTCCGCGTATAGGCTCAAATGTGGTGACACCATAACAGAATCCCAAGTACTGAGATCAAATGAACAATCTATGCCATGTCACATGATGTCAGTCACTTACATTTATTTTACACTCATTGTGTCTGCACTGCAGGCTGCTCTTATCTTACCTCCTCTTATTTGCTTCTCTACCCTGGGGATGCTGGCTCACTGGCTGGCTGGCCCGGCTGGTTCACTGGCTGGCTGGTTCTGCTGGCTCACTGGCTGGCTGGCCCGGCTGGCTCACTGGCTGGCTGGTTCTGCTGGCTCACTGGCTGGCTGGTTCTGCTGGCTCACTGGCTGGCTGGCCCTGCTGGCTCACTGGCTGGCTGGTTCTGCTGGCTCACTGGCTGGCTGGATCTGCTGGCTCACTGGCTGGCTGGTTCTGCTGGCTCACTGGCTGGCTGGTTCTGCTGGCTCACTGGCTGGCTGGCCCTGCTGGCTCACTGGCTGGCTGGTTCTGCTGGCTCACTGGCTGGCTGGTTCTGCTGGCTCACTGGCCCGGCTGGTTCTGCTGGCTCACTGGCTGGCTGGTTCTGCTGGCTCACTGGCTGGCTGGTTCTGCTGGCTCACTGGCTGGCTGGTTCTGCTGGCTCACTGGCCCGGCTGGCTCACTGGCTGGCTGGCCCTTCTACTTTTAAAAAATGCCAAGTCAAGTGACACAAGTCAGGACAGAGACTACTGTCCTCTTTTAAGATGATGCCTGCAGCCTGGGCTGGCAATTTGGCAAACTGCAGCCTGGGCCCTGGAAAGTGGCAACTAAGTGGCTGGTCAGTGGCTGAAGACAAGTGGCATGGGGCAGGCAGCTGCTGCCTGTCTGCAATTTTTTAATGTTATTATTAATATTAGTTTATTTGGCAGGCGGCGCGGGCTTGGATGAGGCCGGCATGCGACGCTCTACCACTCTCAGACTCTCACAGTCGAGTCTCACTCACTGATGTCACTAATGGGAGGAGTCAGCGCGTGACGTCAGTGAGCACCGCCCCCCTCCGCCTGCTCACACACAGGCAGCTGGTGAGTCTGTAAGTGTTAACTAACTTGTTGTGAGTCACTCGTCTCTTGTCATGTGACTCCATTCAGAACGACTGGAGCTGGAGGAGCAGCTCCGCCTCAAGGCTCCAGCTAACAAACGCAGCAAGCCACAGCTCTGCCGGCTGCTCACATGCGCTGCATGAGAAAAACCCACAGGGCGCTCCGGCTCTAGTCTACTATGTTCTTAGGTGGCGCACCGGCCCGGCCCACCGGGCAAATGCCCGGTCTGCCCTATGGCCAGTCCGGCCCTGTGCCCATGTACTCTGCTGCCATGTCCAGGACACGTTTTGAGACCATCCTGCGTTTCCTGCACTTTAGTGACAACACCACCTCCCGTCCCAGAGGCCACCCAGCTTTTGACCGGCATAACAAAATTCGGCCCCTCATAGACCATTTCAACCTGAAATTTGCAGATTTGTATACCCATGCACAAAACATCTGCGTAGACGAGTCCCTAATACATTTTACCGGGCGCCTTGGCTTCAAGCAGTACATCCCAAGCAAGCGCGCCCGGTATGGGGTCAAATTGTATAAGCTCTATGAAAGGGCCACAGGCTATACGCGCAAATTTCGGATCTATGAGGGAAAAGATCAGACCCTGGAGCCGGTCGGTTGCCCTGACTACCTGGGGAGCAGTGGGAAGATAGTCTGGGACTTGGTGTCACCCTTATTCGGCAAGGGGTACCATCTTTATGTGGACAACTTTTACACAAGTGTGGCCCTCTTCAAGCATTTGTTCCTAGAACAGATTGACTGCTGTGGCACCGCGCGACCTAGTCGCTGCGGCTTCCCCCAACGGCTCATTACCACCAGACTTGCAAGGGGGCAGAGGGCTGCATTATGTAACGAAGAACTGCTCGCGGTGAAATGGAGAGACAAGCGTGACGTTTACATGCTCTCCTCCATTCACGCAGACACGACAGTCCAAATTGAACGGGCAACCAGTGTCGTTGAAAAGCCCCTCTCGGTCCACGACTATAACCTCCACATGGGAGGGGTGGACTTCAACGACCAGATGTTGGCCCCGTATTTGATTTCCCGACGCACCAGACGCTGGTATAAAAAGGTGTCTTTATATTTATTTCAATTGGCTGCCTATAATAGTTACATATAATATAATATTTTTACATATACCCATGCTGGGTGAGAGAAATATCTCTGTAAATTGACAACTTTGTATAAAAAAATGGAAAAAGTTGTCATTTACAGAGATATTTCTCACCCAGCATGGGTATATGTAAAAATACACCCCAAAACACATTGCCCTACTTCTCCTGAGTACGGCGATACCACATGTGTGGCACTTTTTGCAGCCAAGATGCGCAAAGGGGCCCTAAATCCAATGAGTACCTTTAGGATTTCACAGGACATTTCTACTCATTTGGATTCCAAACCGCTCTCACGCTTTAGGGGCCCCTAAAATGCCAGGGCAGTAAAATACCCCACAAGTGACCCCATTTTAGAAAGTAGACACCCCAAGGTGTTCTGTGAGGGGCATAGTGAGTTCATGTAAAATTTTATTTTTTGTCACAAGTTAGTGGAATATGAGACTTTGTAAGAAAAAAAAAAAAAACATTTCCGCTAACTTGTGACAAAAATAAAAACTTCCATGAATTCACTATGCACATCAGCGAATACCTTAGGTGTCTACTTTCCAGAATGGGGTCACTTGTGGGGTATTTTTATTGTCCCGGCATTTTATGGGCCCCTAAAGCGTGAGAAGGAGTTTGAATCCAAATGCATAAATTGCCCTGTGAAATCTAAAGGTACTCATTGATTTTAGGGCCCTTGCGCATCTTGGCTGCAAAAGTGTCACTCATGTGGTATCGCCGTACTCAGGAGAAGTAGGGCAATGAGTTTTGGGGTGTATTTTTATATATACCCATACTTTGTGTGATAAATACCGCTGTAAACGACAACTTTTTAAAAAAAATTTATACAAAGTTGTCAATTTACAGTGATATTTCTCTCACCCAGCATGGGTATATGTAAAAATACAACTCAAAACACATTGCCCTACTTCTCCTGAGTACGGCGATACCACATGTGTGACACTTTTTTGCAGCCAAGATGTGCAAAGGGGCCCTAATTCCAATGAGTACCTTTAGGATTTCACAGGGCATTTTTACGCATTTGGATTCTCACGCTTTAGGGGCCCCTAAAATGCCAGGGCAGTAAAAATACCCCACAAGTGACCGCATTTCGGAAAGTAGACACCCTAAGGTATTCACTGATGGGCATAGTGAGTTCATGGAAGTTTTTATTTTTTGTCACAAGTTTGCGGAAAATGAAATTTTTTGAAAAAAAAAAAAATTCCGCTAACTTGTGACAAAAAATAAAAACTTCCATGAACTTACTATGCCCCTCAGTGAATACCTTAGGGTGTCTACTTTCCGAAATGGGGTCATTTATGGGGTGTTTCTATTGTCTGGGCATTGTAGTACGTCAGGAAACAGGACAGGTGCTCAGAAAGTCAAAGTGCGGAAATTCACTTTTTTGCACCATAGTTTGTAAAAGCTATAACTTTTACCCAAACCAATAAATATACACTTATTGCATTTTTTTTTATCAAAGACATGTAGAACAATAAATTTTGAGAAAAATTTGTAGAGAAATGTAGTTTTATTTGACAAATTTTCAAACAGAAAGTGAAAAATGTAATTTTTTTGCAAAAATTTCGGTAATTTTTGATTAATAGCAAAAAAAGTAAAAATGTCAGCAAGAATGAAATAGCACCAAATAAAAGCTCTATTAGTGAGAAGAAAAGGAGGTAAAATTCATTTGGGTGGTAAGTTGTATGGCCGAGCAATAAACGGTGAAAGTAGCGTAGTGCAGAATTGTAAAAAGTGGCCTGGTCATTAAGGGTGTTTAAGCTAGGGGGGCTGAAGTGGTTAAATCTGTCCGTAACAGGGTATATTTTTCTGGGGTGAAATTTAATTGCCAAAATAGCAATACCCTGAATCTGGTGTTCCAGCTGTGACTGGACAAGTTTAATAGTATCCGTCAAAGGATAGATTTTCTTCTGGGGTGAAATTTAATTGCCAAAATAGCAATACCCTGAATCTGGTGTTCCAGCTGTGACTGGACAATTTCCCTAGAGTCCGTCAAAGGATATATTATTTTCTGGGGTGAAAGTCAGTAGCAAAAATAGAAATACAGTAAATCTGGTGTCCCAGCAGTGGCTGGCCAAGTTAAATAGTGTCCGGCAAAGGATATATTTTGTTCTGGGGTGAAATTCAAATACCAAAATAGTAATACCATACATTAGTGGTTTCAGCTGTGGCTGGCCAAGTTTAATAGTGTCCTGCAAAGGATATATTTTGTTCTGGGGTGAAATTCAATTGCCAAAATAGCAATACCATAAATCAGTGGTTTCAGCTGTGGCTGGCCAAGTTTATTAGTGTACGGCAAAGGATATATTTTGTTCTGGGGTGAAATTCAATTGCCAAAATAGCAATACCATAAATCAGTGGTTTCAGCTGTGGCTGGCCAAGTTTAATAGTGTACGGCAAAGAATATATTTTGTTCTGGGGTGAAATTCAATTGCCAAAATAGCAATACCATAAATCAGTGGTTTCAGCTGTGGCTGGCCAAGTATAATAGTGTCCTGCAAAGGATATATTTTGTTCTGGGGTGAAATTTTATTGCCAAAATAGCAATACCATAAATCAGTGGTTTCAGCTGTGGCTGGCCAAGTTTAATAGTGTCCGGCAAAGGATATATTTTGTTCTGGGGTAAAATTCACTTGCCGAAATAGCAATACCTTGAATCTGGTGTTCCAGCTGTTGCAGGCCTAGTTTAAATCTGTCCGTAACAGGGTATATTTTTCTGGGGTGAAATTTAATTGCCAAAATAACAATACCCTGAATCTGGTGTTCCAGCTGTGACTGGACAAGTTTAATAGTATCCGTCAAAGGATAGATTTTCTTCTGGGGTGAAATTTAATTGCCAAAATAGCAATACCCTGAATCTGGTGTTCCAGCTGTGACAAGACAATTTCCCTAGAGTCCGTCAAAGGATATATTATTTTCTGGGGTGAAAGTCAGTAGCAAAAATAGAAATACAGTCCCACCAGTGGCTGGCCAAGTTAAATAGTGTCCGGCAAAGGATATATTTTGTTCTGGGGTGAAATTCAAATACCAAAATAGCAATACCATAAATCAGTGGTTTCAGCTGTGGCTGGCCAAGTTTAACCCCTTTAGGACACATGACGTACCGGTACGGCATGTTTCCCGAGTCCTTAAGGACACATGACGTACCGGTACGTCATGAGTTGTTCCGATCACTGCTGCTCAGCTGGCAGTGATCGGAACAAGGTACCTGCTGAAATCATTCAGCAGGTACCTTGTTACAATGCCCAGGGGGGTCCTGTGACCCCCCCATATGGAGCGATCGCTGCAAACCGCAGGTCAATTCAGAGAGTTAATTGCCCCTCAGTATTGATTTTTAACCCCCCCTGCAGCCCCCAATCATATTATGGCGGCGGGGGTGCAGGGGGGGTGGTTGCGGGAGGCGGGAGGGAGGCGGGCGGTGCGGCGGGCGGGATCGCGATTGCGATCCCCCGCCCGCCTCTTCTGTAATCTATCCCTGGTGTCCAGTGGGTCTATCAGAGTGTCAGCACATTGCTGACACTCTGATAGAAACGGCTGGCATCTGTGCTTGATCAGATGCCAGCCGTTTAACCCCTTCCGTACCGCGGACTGTACGGACCGCGGTATGGAAGGGTTAACAGGGAGGGAGCTCCCTCCCTCTCCCATCGGGGGCTGCTGTGCCTTGCAGCCCCCCAACAGTATGGGATCACAGAGGAGGGAGCTCCACTCCTCCCCATCACCCCTGCTCAGTTATGGCAGCAGGTGATGGTTGCCATGGAGACAGGACGCTTCAGAAGCGTCCTGCTCTCCATGGTGCTGAAAGTCTGAATAGACCTGCTAAAGGTCTATTCAGACTTTCTAAGTACAAAATACAGTACAGTGCACTATATAGTGTACTGTACTGTATTATACAGACACCAGATCCACTGGATCTTTTAGAACCAAGTGGGTCTGGGTCAAAAAAATTTAAAAAGTGAAAAAAAGTAAAAATGAAAAAAACACATATCACTGAATAAAAATTAAAAAAAATAAAATACACTACACATATTAGGTATCGCCGCGTCCGTAAAAACCTGCTCTATAAAAATATCACAGGACTGAACTTCTCAGGTGAACGCCATAAAAAAACCAAAAATGGTGTAAATAAGCCATTTTTGGCACCTTACATCACTAAAAGTGTAATACAAAGCGATCAAAAGGCATTTGCCTCCCAAAATAGTACCAATCAAACCGCCATCTCATCCCGCAAAAACAAGCCCCTACCTAAAACAATTGGCCAAAAATAAAAACTATGCCTCTCAGACTAAAACATGATTTTTTTGTTTCAAAAATGCTTTTTAGTGTTAAATGTAAAAAAAATTAAAAAGTAGACATATTGGGTATCTCCACGTCCGTAAGAATCTGCTCTATAAAAATATCACATGACCTAACCCCTCAAGTAAACACTGTAAAAAAATTAATAAAAACTTTGTCAAAAGCCATTTTTTTGCCACCTTACATCACAAAAAGTGTAATAGCAAGCGATCAAAAAGTCATATGACCCCCCAAATAGTGCCAATCTAACCGTCACCTCATCCCGCAAAAATGATACCCAATCTGAGACAATTGCCTAAAAACTAAAAAATATATGGCTCTCAGACTATGGAGATACTAAAACATGTTTTTTTTTCATTCAAAAAGGATATTATTGTGTAAAACCAAAATAAATAAAAAAAGGTATACATATTATGTATCGCCGCGTCCGTAAGGACCTGCTCTATAAAAATATAACATGACATAACCCCTCAGATGAACGCCGTAAACATAAAAAATAAAAACGTTGTCACCTTACATCACAAAAAGTGTAATAGTAAGCGATCAAAAAGTCATATGCACCCCAAGATAGTACCATTCGAACCGCCATCTCATCCCGCAAAAAATGAGCCCCTACATAGGACAATCGCCCAAAAAAAAAAAAAAATATATGGCTCTCAAACTATGGAGACACTAAAACATGATTTTTTTTTGTTTTAAAAAATGATATTATTGTGTAAAACTTATATAAATAAATAAAAAGTATACATATTATGTATCGCCGCGTCCTTCACAACCTGATCTATAAAAATAACACATGACCTAACCCCTCAGCTGAACACAGCAAAAAAAAAAATATAAATACGGTGTCAAATGCCATTTTTGTCACCTTACATCACAAAAAGTGTAATAGCAAGCGACCAAAATGCCATATGCACCCCAAGATAGTGCCAATAAAACCGCCATCTCATCCCGCAAAAAATGAGCCCCTACATAAGACAGTCGCACAAAAAAATAAAATAAAACTATGGCTTTCAGAATGTGGAGACACTAAAAAAAAATTTTTTTCAAAAATGCTTTATTATGTAAAACTGAAACAAAAAACCCCAAAAAGTAGTCATATTTGGTATTGTCGCGTCCGTAACAACCTGCTCTATAGAAATAGCACACAATCTAACCTGTCAGTTCAACTATGTAAATAACAAAAAATAAAAACAGTCCCAAAACAGCTATTTTTTTTGCAAATTTTCAATTTTAATCCATTTTTCCAGTAACAAAGCAAGGGTTAACAGCCACACTAAACTCAATATTTATTGCCCTGATTCTCTTGTTTGCACAAACACCCCATATGTGGTCGTAAACTACTGTATGGCCAAACGGCAGGGCACAGAATGAAGGGAACGCCATATGGTTTTTGGAAGGCAGATTTTGCTGGAATGGTTATTTGACACCATGTCCCATTTGAAGCCCCCCTGATGCACCCCTACAGTAGAAACTCCAAAAAAGTGACCCCATTTTGGAAACTACGGGATAAGGTGTCAGTTTTGTTGGTACTATTCTAGGGTAAACATGATTTTTGGTTGCTCTATATTACACTTTTTTTTAGACAAGGTAACAAAAAATAGAAATTCGGAAATTTCATCTCCATTTGCCAATAACTCTTGTGAAACACCTAAAGGGTTAACAAAGTTTGTAAACCTGGTTTTGAATACCTTGAGGGGCGTAGTTTCTTAGATGGAGTCACTTTTATGGAGTTTCTACTCTAGGGGTGCATCGGGGGGCTTCAAATGGGACATGGTGTCAAAAATCCAGTCCAGCAAAATCTGCCTTCCAAAAACCATATGGCGCTCCTTTCCTTCTGCGCCCTGCAGTTTGGCCATACAGCAGTTTACGAACACATATAGGGTGTTTCTGAAAACTACAGAATCGGGGCAATAAAAATTGAGTTTTGTGTGGCTGTTAACCCTTGCTTTGTTACTGGAAAAAATGGATTCAAACGGAAAATTTTTCAAAAAATCGAAATTCTGAAATTTTATCTCCATTTGCCATTAACTCTTGTGGAAAACCTAAAGGGTTAATGACGTTTGTAAAATCAGTTTTGAATACCTTGAGGGTGTAGTTTCTAGAATGGGGTAATTTTGGGTGGTTTCTATTATGTAAGCCTCACAAAGTGACTTCAGACCTGAACTGGTCCCTAAAAAGTGGGTTTTTGAAAATTTCTGAAAAATTTCAAGATTTGCTTTTAAACTTCTAAGCCTTGTAACGTCCCCAAAAAATAAAATGGCATTCCCAAAATGATCGATACATGAAGTAGACATATGGGGAATGTAAATCAATAACTTTTTTTGGCAGTATTACTATGTATTATAGAAGTAGAGTAATTGAAACTTGGAAAATTGCAAATTTTTCAAAATTTTTGGTAAATTTGGTATTTTTTTTATAAATAAAAATGAAATTTGTCGACTTCATTTTACCACTGTCATGAAGTACAATATGTGACGGAAAAACAATCTCAGAATGGCCTGGATAAGAAAAAGCGTTTTAAAGTTATCACCACATAAAGTGACAATGGTCAGATTTTGAAAAAATGGCCTGGTCCTTAAGGTGAAATAGGGCCGTGTCCTTAAGGGGTTAATAGTGTCCTGCAAAGGATATATTTTGTTCTGGGGTGAAATTCAATTGCCAAAATAGCAATACCATAAATCAGTGGTTTCAGCTGTGGCTGGCCAAGTTTAATAGTGTCCTGCAAAGGATATATTTTGTTCTGGGGTGAAATTCAATTGCCAAAATAGCAATACCATAAATCAGTGGTTTCAGCTGTGGCTGGCCAAGTTTAATAGTGTCCGGCAAAGAATATATTTTGTTCTGGAGTGAAATTCAATTGCCAAAATAACAATACCATAAATCAGTGGTTTCAGCTGTGGCTGGCCAAGTATAATAGTGTCCTGCAAAGGATATATTTTGTTCTGGGGTGAAATTTTATTGCCAAAATAGCAATACCATAAATCAGTGGTTTCAGCTGTGGCTCGACAAGTTTAATAGTGTCCGGCAAAGGACATATTTTGTTCTGCGGTGAAATTTTATTGCCAAAATAGCAATACCATAAATCAGTGGTTTCAGCTGTGGCTGGCCAAGTTTAATAGTATCCGTCAAAGGATAGATTTTCTTCTGGGGTGAAATTTAATTGCCAAAATAGCAATACC
>JAKVIS010000503.1:0-66799 GCA_033119425.1 Bufotes viridis | reverse complement strand
CATTGTGACACGCTCAGTGTTCCGTCTATTGAAATTTTTATGGAGGCTGCCATATTGATTTTCTGGAGGCAGCCATTTTGATTTGCAGTTAAACACAGTTGTCATTTCAATGAATAAGAAATGTTGGCAAGAGGATTGGATTGCAACCACAGAAGTCAGCAAGGAGAAAACCTAGTTTATGAGCACTTTTCACTATAGCTGCATTAAAATACTGGGTTGGAATCTGCTTTTCGATTCCTGCAGCATGTAGCTCAGTTACAGAGGTGCTAAGTTAATTTAGTGCTAGCACAGAACTTTGATTGGACAGGCTGGTGCATCCTCATTCTGCCAACTCCAAAAATGCATAAAGGTATGGTATCTCATGAGAGGTGGTGAGTTGCAGAAGCTAAGCTGAACTGCACCTGCATTTCAGCGGCCAAAAAGCAAGAAACAGAAAAGGCTTAGCTTTGTCAGTGGCCGCTTTATATTCCTGTGTTGAGAAAGCGAGTAACGAGGGTTAATCTAAGAGTTCAGTTTTCCATACCATCAGGAACAGTTAAGAAGGCTTTTGTGTTCTGGGCTTGCTAATAGACGGCTGGACAGTATTCCAATCTGCACAGAAGCGCCACTAGTTCCCTCAAACAAATCTTTCATAATCTGACACCTTCGTTTGGCCTACACAAAAACGTGCCCTTACCTGTTGATTGGTGCCCTTACCTGTTGAGGTGCATGGATCCACACCTGACTGAAGAATGAAGCATCATGGCTGCTGCCAGGGAGGAAAACAGCAAGGGTCTATTGTGATGTCATCATCCATGTATGCTGAAGGGTTCCATTGTGACACGCTCAGTGTTCCGTCTATTGAAATTTTTATGGAGGCTGCCATATTGATTTTCTGGAGGCAGCCATTTTGATTTGCAGTTAAACACAGTTGTCATTTCAATGAATAAGAAATGTTGGCAAGGGTTTGTATTGCAACCACAGAAGTCAGCAAGGAGAAAACCTAGTTTATGAGCACTTTTCACTATAGCTGCATTAAAATACTGGGTTGGAATCTGCTTTTCGATTCCTGCAGCATGTAGCTCAGTTACAGAGGTGCTAAGTTAATTTAGTTCTAGCACAGAACTTTGATTGGACAGGCTGGTGCATCCTCATTCTGCCAACTCAAAAATGCATAAAGGTATGGTATATCATGAGAGGTGGTGAGTTGCAGAAGCTAAGCTGAACTGCACCTGCATTTCAGCGGCCAAAAAGCAAGAAACAGAAAAGGCTTAGCTTTGTCGGTGGCCGCTTTATATTCCTGTGTTGAGAAGCGAGTAACGAGGGTTAATCTAAGAGTTCAGTTTTCAATACCATCAGGAACAGTTAAGAAGGCTTTTGTGTTCTGGGCTTGCTAATAGACGCTGGACAGTATTCCAATCTGCACAGAAGCGCCACTAGTTCCCTCAAACAAATCTTTCATAATCTGACACCTTCGTTTGGCGCTACACAAAAACGTGCCCTTACCTGTTGATTGGTGCTCTTACCTGTTGAGGTGCTTGGATCCACACCTGACTGAAGAATGAAGCATCATGGCTGCTGCCAGGGAGGAAAACAGCAAGGGTCCATTGTGATGTCATCATCCATGTATGCTGAAGGGTTCCATTGTGACACGCTCAGTGTTCCGTCTATTGAAATTTTTATGGAGGCTGCCATATTGATTTTCTGGAGGCAGCCATTTTGATTTGCAGTTAAACACAGTTGTCATTTCAATGAATAAGAAATGTTGGCAAGGGATTGGATTGCAACCACAGAAGTCAGCAAGGAGAAAACCTAGTTTATGAGCACTTTTCACTATAGCTGCATTAAAATACTGGGTTGGAATCTGCTTTTCGATTCCTGCAGCATGTAGCTCAGCTACAGAGGTGCTAAGTTACTTTAGTGCTAGCACAGAACTTTGATTGGACAGGCTGGTGCATCCTCATTCTGCCAACTCCAAAAATGCATAAATGGTATGGTATCTCATGAGAGGTGGTGAGTTGCAGAAGCTAAGCTGAACTGCACCTGCATTTCAGCGGCCAAAAAGCAAGAAACAGAAAAGGCTTAGCTTTGTCAGTGGCCGCTTTATATTCCTGTGTTGAGAAAGCGAGTAACAAGGGTTAATCTAAGAGTTCAGTTTCCCATACCATCAGGAACAGTTAAGAAGGCTTTTGTGTTCTGAGCTTGCTAATAGACGCTGGACAGTATTCCAATCTGCACAGAAGCGCCACTTGTTCCCTCAAACAAATCTTTCATAATCTGACACCTTCGTTTGACGCACACAAAAACGTGCCCTTACCTGTTGATTGCTGCCCTTACCTGTTGAGGTGCATGGATCCACACCTGACTGAAGAATGAAGCATCATGGCTGCTGCCAGGGAGGAAAACAGCAAGGGTCTATTGTGATGTCATCATCCATGTATGCTGAAGGGTTCCATTGTGACACGCTCAGTGTTCCGTCTATTGAAATTTTTATGGAGGCTGCCATATTGATTTTCTGGAGGCAGCCATTTTGATTTGCAGATAAACACAGTTATCATTTCAATGAATAAGAAATGTTGGCAAGGGTTTGTATTGCAACCACAGAAGTCAGCAAGGAGAAAACCTAGTTTATGAGCACTTTTCACTATAGCTGCATTAAAATACTGGGTTGGAATCTGCTTTTCGATTCCTGCAGCATGTAGCTCAGTTACAGAGGTGCTAAGTTAATTTAGTTCTAGCACAGAACTTTGATTGGACAGGCTGGTGCATCCTCATTCTGCCAACTCCAAAAATGCATAAAAGGTATGGTATATCATGAGAGGTGGTGAGTTTCAGAAGCTAAGCTGAACTGCACCTGCATTTCAGCGGCCAAAAAGCAAGAAACAGAAAAGGCTTAGCTTTGTCGGTGGCCGCTTTATATTCCTGTGTTGAGAAAGCGAGTAACGAGGGTTAATTTAAGAGTTCAGTTTTCCAAACTATCAGGAACAGTTAAGAAGGCTTTTGTGTTCTGGGCTTGCTAATAGACGCTGGACAGTATTCCAATCTGCACAGAAGCGCCACTAGTTCCCTCAAACAAATCTTTCATAATCTGACACCTACGTTTGACGCACACAAAAACGTGCCCTTACCTGTGTATTGGTGCTCTTACCTGTTGAGGTGCTTGGATCCACACCTGACTGAAGAATGAAGCATCATGGCTGCTGCCAGGGAGGAAACAGCAAGGGTCCATTGTGATGTCATCATCCATGTATGCTGAAGGGTTCCATTGTGACACGCTCAGTGTTCCGTCTATTGAAATTTTTATGGAGGCTGCCATATTGATTTTCTGGAGGCAGCCATTTTGATTTGCAGTTAAACACAGTTGTCATTTCAATGAATAAGAAATGTTGGCAAGGGATTGGATTGCAACCACAGAAGTCAGCAAGGAGAAAACCTAGTTTATGAGCACTTTTCACTATAGCTGCATTAAAATACTGGGTTGGAATCTGCTTTTCGATTCCTGCAGCATGTAGTTCAGCTACAGAGGTGCTAAGTTAATTTAGTGCTAGCACAGAACTTTGATTGGACAGGCTGGTGCATCCTCATTCTGCCAACTCCAAAAATGCATAAAAGGTATGGTATCTCATGAGAGGTGGTGAGTTGCAGAAGCTAAGCTGAACTGCACCTGCATTTCAGCGGCCAAAAAGCAAGAAACAGAAAAGGCTTAGCTTTGTCAGTGGCCGCTTTATATTCCTGTGTTGAGAAGCGAGTAACGAGGGTTAATCTAAGAGTTCAGTTTCCCATACCATCAGGAACAGTTAAGAAGGCTTTTGTGTTCTGAGCTTGCTAATAGACGCTGGACAGTATTCCAATCTGCACAGAAGCGCCACTTGTTCCCTCAAACAAATCTTTCATAATCTGACACCCTTCGTTTGGCGCACACAAAAACGTGCCCTTACCTGTTGATTGCTGCCCTTACCTGTTGAGGTGCATGGATCCACACCTGACTGAAGAATGAAGCATCATGGCTGCTGCCAGGGAGGAAAACAGCAAGGGTCTATTGTGATGTCATCATCCATGTATGCTGAAGGGTTCCATTGTGACACGCTCAGTGTTCCGTCTATTGAAATTTTTATGGAGGCTGCCATATTGATTTTCTGGAGGCAGCCATTTTGATTTGCAGTTAAACACAGTTGTCATTTCAATGAATAAGAAATGTTGGCAAGGGTTTGTATTGCAACCACAGAAGTCAGCAAGGAGAAAACCTAGTTTATGAGCACTTTTCACTATAGCTGCATTAAAATACTGGGTTGGAATCTACTTTTCGATTCCTGCAGCATGTAGCTCAGTTACAGAGGTGCTAAGTTAATTTAGTTCTAGCACAGAACTTTGATTGGACAGGCTGGTGCATCCTCATTCTGCCAACTCCAAAAATGCATAAAAGGTATGGTATATCATGAGAGGTGGTGAGTTGCAGAAGTTAAGCATAACTGCACCTGCATTTCAGCGGCCAAAAGCAAGAAACAGAAAAGGCTTAGCTTTGTCGGTGGCCGCTTTATATTCCTGTGTTGAGAAAGCGAGTAACGAGGGTTAATCTAAGAGTTCAGTTTTCCATACCATCAGGAACAATTAAGAAGGCTTTTGTGTTCTGGGCTTGCTAATAGATGCTGGACAGTATTCCAATCTGCACAGAAGCACCACTAGTTCCCTCAAACAAATCTTTCATAATCTGACACCTTTGTATGGCGCACACAAAAACGTGCCCTTACCTGTTGATTGGTGACCTTACCTGTTGAGGTGCATGGATCCACACCTGACTGAAGAATGAAGCATCATGGCTGCTGCCAGGGAGGAAAACAGCAAGGGTCTATTGTGATGTCATCATCCATGTATGCTGAAGGGTTCCATTGTGACACGCTCAGTGTTCCGTCTATTGAAATTTTTATGGAGGCTGCCATATTGATTTTCTGGAGGCAGCCATTTTGATTTGCAGTTAAACACAGTTATCATTTCGATGAATAAGAAATGTTGGCAAGGGTTTGTATTGCAACCACAGAAGTCAGCAAGGAGAAAACCTAGTTTATGAGCACTTTTCACTATAGCTGCATTAAAATACTGGGTTGGAATCTACTTTTCGATTCCTTCAGCATGTAGCTCAGTTACAGAGGTGCTAAGTTAATTTAGTTCTAGCACAGAACTTTGATTGGACAGGCTGGTGCATCCTCATTCTGCCAACTCCAAAAATGCATAAAAGGTATGGTATATCATGATAGGTGGTGAGTTTCAGAAGCTAAGCTGAACTGCACCTGCATTTCAGCGGCCAAAAAGCAAGAAACAGAAAAGGCTTAGCTTTGTCGGTGGCCGCTTTATATTCCTGTGTTGAGAAAGCGAGTAATGAGGGTTAATCTAAGAGTTCAGTTTTCCATACCATCAGGAACAGTTAAGAAGGCTTTTGTGTTCTGGGCTTGCTAATAGACGCTGGGCAGCATTCCAATCTGCACAGAAGCGCCACTAGTTCCCTCAAACAAATCTTTCATAATCTGACACCTTCGTTTGACACACACAAAAACGTGCCCTTACCTGTTGATTGGTGCCCTTACCTGTTGAGGTGCATGGATCCACAACTGACTGAAGAATGAAGCATCATGGCTGCTGCCAGGGAGGAAAACAGCAAGGGTCTATTGTGATGTCATCATCCATGTATGCTGAAGGGTTCCATTGTGACACGCTCAGTGTTCCGTCTATTGAATTTTTATGGAGGCTGCCATATTGATTTTCTGGAGGCAGCCATTTTGATTTGCAGTTAAACACAGTTGTCATTTCAATGAGTAAGAAATGTTGGCAAGGGTTTGTATTGCAACCACAGAAGTCAGCAAGGAGAAAACCTAGTTTATGAGCACTTTTCACTATAGCTGCATTAAAATACTGGGTTGGAATCTGCTTTTCGATTCCTGCAGCATGTAGCTCAGTTACAGAGGTGCTAAGTTAATTTAGTTCTAGCACAGAACTTTGATTGGACAGGCTGGTGCATCCTCATTCTGCCAACTCCAAAAATGCATAAAAGGTATGGTATCTCATGAGAGGTGGTGAGTTTCAGAAGCTAAGCTGAACTGCACCTGAATTTCAGCGGCCAAAAAGCAAGAAACAGAAAAGGCTTAGCTTTGTCGGTGGCCGCTTTATATTCCTGTGTTGAGAAAGCGAGTAACGAGGGTTAATCTAAGAGTTCAGTTTTCCATACTATCAGGAACAGTTAACCTTCCTGGCGGTATTCCCGAGCGTGACTCGGGGTTAATTTTCATTGCAAGGAGCGGTAACCCCGAGTTACGCTCGGGGTAACTTTGCAGAGCAGTCAGCGGAGTCTGCTTACCTTCGCTGCGATCGCCGCTGAGAGCGCCGGCCGGCTTTTACTTCCTGGTTCCGTTCCCTGCGAGCAGCAGTGGCGCATGGGAGCGGAACTGGGCGGGAAATTTAAAAGTGAAACACACAAAAGTACATTCTGAGAGGATGACACATTGTGCCCATAAAATATTTACACTGTACAGTGCCCCTTGCCTGCCATTTGTGCCCATAAATTATTTATAACACTGTACAGTGCCCCTTGCCTGCCATTTGTGCCCATAAAATATTTACACTGTACAGTGCCCCTTGCCTGCCATTTGTGCCCATAAAATATTTATAACACTGTACAGTGCCCCATGCCTGCCATTTGTGCCCATAAATTATTTATAACACTGTACAGTGCCCCTTGCCTGCCATTTGTGCCCATAAATTATTTATAACACTGTACAGTGCCCCTTGCCTGCCATTTGTGCATATAAAATATTTATAACATGGCATCAAAAAGCGCCACTTTACTAAAAACGCTTTTGGACCAGTTGAGCGACAGTGACACAGAGGTGCTCGCAGAACTGAGCGATAGTGAGTCGTGGGGAGATTTGTCATCTGACACTGACACGGCAAGTGAAAACGGCGATGATCCTGCACCTGTCCTCAGCGATGTGCGCACTTGGTGCCCTATTGACTGCGATACGGACCAGTTAGCGCCCCCAAGATTCCCGTTCACTGGATCACCCGGGATGAAGATAGATGTTGAGCGTGACAACCCTCTGGCATACCTGCAATTATTCTTTACTGAGGAGGTAATTGAAAAAATTGTCACGGAGACAAATCGCTACCAAGAGCAGCAATGCGCTACGCTGCATGCCACATTTTCCAGAAGCAGAAAGTGGGAACCAGTGACCAAAGAGGACATGTGGCAGTTTCTGGGACTCATCATTCTTCAGGGGTGATGGGAAAACCGCTCCAGAAATGGTACTGGACCACCAATAAGTTACTGGCCACTCCATTTTTTGGTACCGTGATGTCAGAATACCGGTTTTCCCTCATCATGAAGTATTTCCACTTCACGAACAATGAAGAATTTGATGAGGCCACGCATCCTGCGCCCAAACTAAAAAAAATCTGGGAGGTATACCAAATTATTGTGACCAATTTCCAGCGGACCTACGTGCCAGAAAGGGACGTCAGCGTAGATGAAAGTTTGATGGCCTACAAGGGACGCCTAAGCTGGATACAGTATATTGCATCCAAAAGAGCGCGGTTTGGCATCAAATCCTACATGCTCTGTGAGTCATCCACTGGGTACATCTGGAATTCGGTCATTTACACCGGTAAAGGCACGAGTTCAACCCCAGGTACAGCGGCTATGGGATGGCCACATCATCTGTCCTTACACTGCTGGAGCCATTGCTGAACCAGGGATATTGTGTGACCACGGACAATTTCTACACGTCTCCGGAACTGTATGAGGTTTTGCTACAAAACAAGACTGATGCATATGGTACCGTTAGGCCTAACCGACGTGACATGCCATCTATGTTTGCCAAGAAAAACTCAAAACCGGAGAAATGGTTGCCTGGCAGAAGGGTAAGATGATGGCAATGCGATGGCGAGACAAGAAGGACGTGTGTCTCATGAGTACTGTGCACAATACCTCTACTGCCATGGTCCACACAAGAGGTGGGAAAAGATGTGCTGAAGCCGCAAGTCGTGATAGACTATAATAACACCATGGGAGGTGTCGACAGAGCCGATCAGGCAATGACATTTTATCCGGCTATGCGCAAACAGCAAAAAAATATTATAAGAAGATCTTCAGGCATCTTCTGGAACAATGCCTTTGGACGCATATATCCTGCACAGAGCAACGGGTGACAAGCCTTTTGTTCATTCTGAGTTTATATGGAAGGTGGTTGAGCGGATTTTTGTCACCCACCAGACGCCATCAGTAGCTGTGAACAGACCTGGACGTCGTGCTGTTGGCGTTGTCAACCCAGAACGCCTGACTGGTCGTCACTTTATGGACTACATCCCGCCTACTTCAAAAAGGCAGCACCTACCAGGATGTGCGTGGTTTGCTGCTCAAGAGAGATGGCAATGGAAAGAAAGTCCGAAAAGAAACCAGGTTCCATTGTCCTGATTGTGACGTTGGACTTTGTGCAGTCCCATGTTTCAAAATTTATCACACTCAGGATGTTTATTGAATTTTCTTTGTTTGACAAATTTCATTATTTTTTTTATTACATTACTGAATAAAATTATATTATTTATTAGATTATATTTAATAATTTTGTGTTTCAAACTTTATCACATCTGGGATGTCTACTAGAGTCTTGTTTGGTGAGGTTTAAGTAAGTAATTACTAAGAATTGCAGGCCTACAATACATAACACCAAATTTCCATGCAAAAAATTGTACCACTTTTGGTAAAAAATTCCTGACATAATCATACCGCCAGGGAGGTTAAGAAGGCTTTTGTGTTCTGGGCTTGCTAATAGACGCTGGACAGTATTCCAATCTGCACAGAAGCGCCACTAGTTCCCTCAAACAAATCTTTCATAATCTGACACCTTCGTTTGACGCACACAAAAACGTGCCCTTACCTGTTGATTGGTGCTCTTACCTGTTGAGGTGCATGGATCCACACCTGACTGAAGAATGAAGCATCATGGCTGCTGCCAGGGAGGAAAACAGCAAGGGTCCATTGTGATGTCATCATCCATGTATGCTGAAGGGTTCCATTGTGACACGCTCAGTGTTCCGTCTATTGAAATTTTTATGGAGGCTGCCATATTGATTTTCTGGAGGCAGCCATTTTGATTTGCAGTTAAACACAGTTGTCATTTCAATGAATAAGAAATGTTGGCAAGGGTTTGTATTGCAACCACAGAAGTCAGCAAGGAGAAAACCTAGTTTATGAGCACTTTTCACTATAGCTGCATTAAAATACTGGGTTGGAATCTGCTTTTCGATTCCTGCAGCATGTAGCTCAGTTACAGAGGTGCTAAGTTAATTTAGTTCTAGCACAGAACTTTGATTGGACAGGCTGGTGCATCCTCATTCTGCCAACTCCAAAAATGCATAAAAGGTATGGTATATCATGAGAGGTGGTGAGTTTCAGAAGCTAAGCTGAACTGCACCTGCATTTCAGCGGCCAAAAGCAAGAAACAGAAAAGGCTTAGCTTTGTCGGTGGCCGCTTTATATTCCTGTGTTGAGAAAGCGAGTAACGAGGGTTAATCTAAGAGTTCAGTTTTCCATACTATCAGGAACAGTTAAGAAGGCTTTTGTGTTCTGGGCTTGCTAATAGACGCTGGACAGTATTCCAATCTGCACAGAAGCGCCACTAGTTCCCTCAAACAAATCTTTCATAATCTGACACCTTCGCTTGACGCACACAAAAACGTGCCCTTACCTGTTGATTGGTGCTCTTACCTGTTGAGGTGCATGGATCCACACCTGACTGAAGAATGAAGCATCATGGCTGCTGCCAGGGAGGAAAACAGCAAGGGTCCATTGTGATGTCATCATGCATGTATGCTGAAGGGTTCCATTCTGTGACACGCTCAGTGTTCCGTCTATTGAAATTTTTATGGAGGCTGCCATATTGATTTTCTGGAGGCAGCCATTTTGATTTGCAGTTAAACACAGTTGTCATTTCAATGAATAAGAAATGTTGGCAAGGGATTGGATTGCAACCACAGAAGTCAGCAAGGAGAAAACCTAGTTTATGAGCACTTTTCACTATAGCTGCATTAAAATACTGGGTTGGAATCTACTTTTTGATTCCTGCAGCATGTAGCTCAGTTACAGAGGTGCTAAGTTAATTTAGTTCTAGCACAGAAATTTGATTGGACAGGCTGGTGCATCCTCATTCTGCCAACTCCAAAAATGCATAAAAGGTATGGTATATCATGAGAGGTGGTGAGTTGCTAGAAGTTAAGCATGAACTGCACCTGCATTTCAGCGGCCAAAAAGCAAGAAACAGAAAAGGCTTAGCTCATTCGGTGGCCGCTTTATATTCCTGTGTTGAGAAAGCGAGTAACGAGGGTTAATCTAAGAGTTCAGTTTTACATACCATCAGGAACAATTAAGAAGGCTTTTGTGTTCTGGGCTTGCTAATAGATGCTGGACAGTATTCCAATCTGCACAGAAGCGCCACTAGTTCCCTCAAACAAATCTTTCATAATCTGACACCTTTGTATGACGCACACAAAAACGTGCCCTTACCTGTTGATTGGTGACTCTTACCTGTTGAGGTGCATGGATCCACACCTGACTGAAGAATGAAGCATCATGGCTGCTGCCAGGGAGGAAAACAGCAAGGGTCTATTGTGATGTCATCATCCATGTATGCTGAAGGGTTCCATTGTGACACGCTCAGTGTTCCGTCTATTGAAATTTTTATGGAGGCTGCCATATTGATTTTCTGGAGGCAGCCATTTTGATTTGCAGTTAAACACAGTTATCATTTCAATGAATAAGAAATGTTGGCAAGGGTTTGTATTGCAACCACAGAAGTCAGCAAGGAGAAAACCTAGTTTATGAGCACTTTTCACTATAGCTGCATTAAAATACTGGGTTGGAATCTGCTTTTCGATTCCTGCAGCATGTAGCTCAGTTACAGAGGTGCTAAGTTAATTTAGTTCTAGCACAGAACTTTGATTGGACAGGCTGGTGCATCCTCATTCTGCCAACTCCAAAAATGCATAAAAGGTATGGTATATCATGAGAGGTGGTGAGTTGCAGAAGCTAAGCTGAACTGCACCTGCATTTCAGCGGCCAAAAAGCAAGAAACAGAAAAGGCTTAGCTTTGTCGGTGGCCGCTTTATATTCCTGTGTTGAGAAAGCGAGTAACGAGGGTTAATCTAAGAGTTCAGTTTTCCATACCATCAGGAACAGTTAAGAAGGCTTTTGTGTTCTGGGCTTGCTAATAGACGCTGGACAGTATTCCAATCTGCACAGAAGCGCCACTAGTTCCCTCAAACAAATCTTTCATAATCTGACACCTTCGTTTGACGCACACAAAAACGTGCCCTTACCTGTTGATTGGTGCCCTTACCTGTTGAGGTGCATGGATCCACACCTGACTGAAGAATGAAGCATCATGGCTGCTGCCAGGGAGGAAAACAGCAAGGGTCTATTGTGATGTCATCATCCATGTATGCTGAAGGGTTCCATTGTGACACGCTCAGTGTTCCGTCTATTGAAATTTTTATGGAGGCTGCCATATTGATTTTCTGGAGGCAGCCATTTTGATTTGCAGTTAAACACAGTTGTCATTTCAATGAATAAGAAATGTTGGCAAGGGTTTGTATTGCAACCACAGAAGTCAGCAAGGAGAAAACCTAGTTTATGAGCACTTTTCACTATAGCTGCATTAAAATACTGGGTTGGAATCTACTTTTCGATTCCTGCAGCATGTAGCTCAGTTACAGAGGTGCTAAGTTAATTTAGTTCTAGCACAGAACTTTGATTGGACAGGCTGGTGCATCCTCATTCTGCCAACTCCAAAAATGCATAAAAGGTATGGTATATCATGAGAGGTGGTGAGTTGCAGAAGTTAAGCATGAACTGCACCTGCATTTCAGCGGCCAAAAAGCAAGAAACAGAAAAGGCTTAGCTTTGTCGGTGGCCGCTTTATATTCCTGTGTTGAGAAAGCGAGTAACGAGGGTTAATCTAAGAGTTCAGTTTTCCATACCATCAGGAACAGTTAAGAAGGCTTTTGTGTTCTGGGCTTGCTAATAGATGCTGGACAGTATTCCAATCTGCACAGAAGCGCCACTAGTTCCCTCAAACAAATCTTTCATAATCTGACACCTTTGTATGACGCACACAAAAACGTGCCCTTACCTGTTGATTGGTGACTCTTACCTGTTGAGGTGCATGGATCCACACCTGACTGAAGAATGAAGCATCATGGCTGCTGCCAGGGAGGAAAACAGCAAGGGTCTATTGTGATGTCATCATCCATGTATGCTGAAGGGTTCCATTGTGACACGCTCAGTGTTCCGTCTATTGAAATTTTTATGGAGGCTGCCATATTGATTTTCTGGAGGCAGCCATTTTGATTTGCAGTTAAACACAGTTATCATTTCAATGAATAAGAAATGTTGGCAAGGGTTTGTATTGCAACCACAGAAGTCAGCAAGGAGAAAACCTAGTTTATGAGCACTTTTCACTATAGCTGCATTAAAATACTGGGTTGGAATCTACTTTTCGATTCCTGCAGCATGTAGCTCAGTTACAGAGGTGCTATGTTAATTTAGTTCTAGCACAGAACTTTGATTGGACAGGCTGGTGCATCCTCAGTCTGCCAACTCCAAAAATGCATAAAAGGTATGGTATCTCATGAGAGGTGGTGAGTTTAAGAAGCTAAGCTGAACTGCACCTGCATTTCAGCGGCCAAAAAGCAAGAAACAGAAAAGGCTTAGCTTTGTCGGTGGCCGCTTTATATTCCTGTGTTGAGAAAGCGAGTAATGAGGGTTAATCTAAGAGTTCAGTTTTCCATACCATCAGGAACAGTTAAGAAGGCTTTTGTGTTCTGGGCTTACAAATAGACGCTGGACAGTATTCCAATCTGCACAGAAGCGCCACTTGTTCCCTCAAACAAATCTTTCATAATCTGACACCTTCGTTTGACACACACAAAAACGTGCCCTTACCTGTTGATTGGTGCCCTTACCTGTTGAGGTGCATGGATCCACACCTGACTGAAGAATGAAGCATCATGGCTGCTGCCAGGGAGGAAAACAGCAAGGGTCTATTGTGATGTCATCATCCATGTATGCTGAAGGGTTCCATTGTGACACGCTCAGTGTTCCGTCTATTGAAATTTTTATGGAGGCTGCCATATTGATTTTCTGGAGGCAGCCATTTTGATTTGCAGTTAAACACAGTTGTCATTTCAATGAATAAGAAATGTTGGCAAGGGTTTGTATTGCAACCACAGAAGTCAGCAAGGAGAAAACCTAGTTTATGAGCACTTTTCACTATAGCTGCATTAAAATACTGGGTTGGAATCTGCTTTTCGATTCCTGCAGCATGTAGCTCAGTTACAGAGGTGCTAAGTTAATTTAGTTCTAGCACAGAACTTTGATTGGACAGGCTGGTGCATCCTCATTCTGCCAACTCCAAAAATGCATAAAAGGTATGGTATATCATGAGAGGTGGTGAGTTTCAGAAGCTAAGCTGAACTGCACCTGAATTTCAGCGGCCAAAAAGCAAGAAACAGAAAAGGCTTAGCTTTGTCGGTGGCCGCTTTATATTCCTGTGTTGAGAAAGCGAGTAACGAGGGTTAATCTAAGAGTTCAGTTTTCCATACTATCAGGAACAGTTAAGAAGGCTTTTGTGTTCTGGGCTTGCTAATAGACGCTGGACAGTATTCCAATCTGCACAGAAGCGCCACTAGTTCCCTCAAACAAATCTTTCATAATCTGACACCTTCGTTTGACGCACACAAAAACGTGCCCTTACCTGTTGATTGGTGCTCTTACCTGTTGAGGTGCATGGATCCACACCTGACTGAAGAATGAAGCATCATGGCTGCTGCCAGGGAGGAAAACAGCAAGGGTCCATTGTGATGTCATCATCCATGTATGCTGAAGGGTTCCATTGTGACACGCTCAGTGTTCCGTCTATTGAAATTTTTATGGAGGCTGCCATATTGATTTTCTGGAGGCAGCCATTTTGATTTGCAGTTAAACACAGTTGTCATTTCAATGAATAAGAAATGTTGGCAAGGGTTTGTATTGCAACCACAGAAGTCAGCAAGGAGAAAACCTAGTTTATGAGCACTTTTCACTATAGCTGCATTTAAATACTGGGTTGGAATCTGCTTTTCGATTCCTGCAGCATGTAGCTCAGTTACAGAGGTGCTAAGTTAATTTAGTTCTAGCACAGAACTTTGATTGGACAGGCTGGTGCATCCTCATTCTGCCAACTCCAAAAATGCATAAAAGGTATGGTATATCATGAGAGGTGGTGAGTTTCAGAAGCTAAGCTGAACTGCACCTGCATTTCAGCGGCCAAAAAGCAAGAAACAGAAAAGGCTTAGCTTTGTCGGTGGCCGCTTTATATTCCTGTGTTGAGAAAGCGAGTAACGAGGGTTAATCTAAGAGTTCAGTTTTCCATACTATCAGGAACAGTTAAGAAGGCTTTTGTGTTCTGGGCTTGCTAATAGACGCTGGACAGTATTCCAATCTGCACAGAAGCGCCACTAGTTCCCTCAAACAAATCTTTCATAATCTGACACCTTCGTTTGACGCACACAAAAACGTGCCCTTACCTGTTGATTGGTGCTCTTACCTGTTGAGGTGCATGGATCCACACCTGACTGAAGAATGAAGCATCATGGCTGCTGCCAGGGAGGAAAACAGCAAGGGTCCATTGTGATGTCATCATGCATGTATGCTGAAGGGTTCCATTCTGAGACACGCTCAGTGTTCCGTCTATTGAAATTTTTATGGAGGCTGCCATATTGATTTTCTGGAGGCAGCCATTTTGATTTGCAGTTAAACACAGTTGTCATTTCAATGAATAAGAAATGTTGGCAAGGGATTGGATTGCAACCACAGAAGTCAGCAAGGAGAAAACCTAGTTTATGAGCACTTTTCACTATAGCTGCATTAAAATACTGGGTTGGAATCTACTTTTGATTCCTGCAGCATGTAGCTCAGTTACAGAGGTGCTAAGTTAATTTAGTTCTAGCACAGAAATTTGATTGGACAGGCTGGTGCATCCTCATTCTGCCAACTCCAAAAATGCATAAAAGGTATGGTATATCATGAGAGGTGGTGAGTTGCTAGAAGTTAAGCATAACTGCACCTGCATTTCAGCGGCCAAAAAGCAAGAAACAGAAAAGGCTTAGCTCATTCGGTGGCCGCTTTATATTCCTGTGTTGAGAAAGCGAGTAACGAGGGTTAATCTAAGAGTTCAGTTTTACATACCATCAGGAACAATTAAGAAGGCTTTTGTGTTCTGGGCTTGCTAATAGATGCTGGACAGTATTCCAATCTGCACAGAAGCGCCACAAGTTCCCTCAAACAAATCTTTCATAATCTGACACCTTTGTATGACGCACACAAAAACGTGCCCTTACCTGTTGATTGGTGACCTTACCTGTTGAGGTGCATGGATCCACACCTGACTGAAGAATGAAGCATCATGGCTGCTGCCAGGGAGGAAAACAGCAAGGGTCTATTGTGATGTCATCATCCATGTATGCTGAAGGGTTCCATTGTGACACGCTCAGTGTTCCGTCTATTGAAATTTTTATGGAGGCTGCCATATTGATTTTCTGGAGGCAGCCATTTTGATTTGCAGTTAAACACAGTTATCATTTCAATGAATAAGAAATGTTGGCAAGGGTTTGTATTGCAACCACAGAAGTCAGCAAGGAGAAAACCTAGTTTATGAGCACTTTTCACTATAGCTGCATTAAAATACTGGGTTGGAATCTGCTTTTCGATTCCTGCAGCATGTAGCTCAGTTACAGAGGTGCTAAGTTAATTTAGTTCTAGCACAGAACTTTGATTGGACAGGCTGGTGCATCCTCATTCTGCCAACTCCAAAAATGCATAAAAGGTATGGTATATCATGAGAGGTGGTGAGTTGCAGAAGCTAAGCTGAACTGCACCTGCATTTCAGCGGCCAAAAAGCAAGAAACAGAAAAGGCTTAGCTTTGTCGGTGGCCGCTTTATATTCCTGTGTTGAGAAAGCGAGTAACGAGGGTTAATCTAAGAGTTCAGTTTTCCATACTATCAGGAACAGTTAAGAAGGCTTTTGTGTTCTGGGCTTGCTAATAGACGCTGGACAGTATTCCAATCTGCACAGAAGCGCCACTAGTTCCCTCAAACAAATCTTTCATAATCTGACACCTTCGTTTGACGCACACAAAAACGTGCCCTTACCTGTTGATTGGTGCTCTTACCTGTTGAGGTGCATGGATCCACACCTGACTGAAGAATGAAGCATCATGGCTGCTGCCAGGGAGGAAAACAGCAAGGGTCCATTGTGATGTCATCATCCATGTATGCTGAAGGGTTCCATTGTGACACGCTCAGTGTTCCGTCTATTGAAATTTTTATGGAGGCTGCCATATTGATTTTCTGGAGGCAGCCATTTTGATTTGCAGTTAAACACAGTTGTCATTTCAATGAATAAGAAATGTTGGCAAGGGTTTGTATTGCAACCACAGAAGTCAGCAAGGAGAAAACCTAGTTTATGAGCACTTTTCACTATAGCTGCATTAAAATACTGGGTTGGAATCTACTTTTCGATTCCTGCAGCATGTAGCTCAGTTACAGAGGTGCTAAGTTAATTTAGTTCTAGCACAGAACTTTGATTGGACAGGCTGGTGCATCCTCATTCTGCCAACTCCAAAAATGCATAAAAGGTATGGTATATCATGAGAGGTGGTGAGTTGCAGAAGCTAAGCTGAACTGCACCTGCATTTCAGCGGCCAAAAAGCAAGAAACAGAAAAGGCTTAGCTTTGTCGGTGGCCGCTTTATATTCCTGTGTTGAGAAAGCGAGTAACGAGGGTTAATCTAAGAGTTCAGTTTTCCATACTATCAGGAACAGTTAAGAAGGCTTTTGTGTTCTGGGCTTGCTAATAGACGCTGGACAGTATTCCAATCTGCACAGAAGCGCCACTAGTTCCCTCAAACAAATCTTTCATAATCTGACACCTTCGTTTGACGCACACAAAAACGTGCCCTTACCTGTTGATTGGTGCTCTTACCTGTTGAGGTGCATGGATCCACACCTGACTGAAGAATGAAGCATCATGGCTGCTGCCAGGGAGGAAAACAGCAAGGGTCCATTGTGATGTCATCATCCATGTATGCTGAAGGGTTCCATTGTGACACGCTCAGTGTTCCGTCTATTGAAATTTTTATGGAGGCTGCCATATTGATTTTCTGGAGGCAGCCATTTTGATTTGCAGTTAAACACAGTTGTCATTTCAATGAATAAGAAATGTTGGCAAGGGATTGGATTGCAACCACAGAAGTCAGCAAGGAGAAAACCTAGTTTATGAGCACTTTTCACTATAGCTGCATTAAAATACTGGGTTGGAATCTGCTTTTCGATTCCTGCAGCATGTAGCTCAGTTACAGAGGTGCTAAGTTAATTTAGTGCTAGCACAGAACTTTGATTGGACAGGCTGGTGCATCCTCATTCTGCCAACTCCAAAAATGCATAAAAGGTATGGTATCTCATGAGAGGTGGTGAGTTGCAGAAGCTAAGCTGAACTGCACCTGCATTTCAGCGGCCAAAAAGCAAGAAACAGAAAAGGCTTAGCTTTGTCAGTGGCCGCTTTATATTCCTGTGTTGAGAAAGCGAGTAACGAGGGTTAATCTAAGAGTTCAGTTTTCCATACCATCAGGAACAGTTAAGAAGGCTTTTGTGTTCTGGGCTTGCTAATAGACGCTGGACAGTATTCCAATCTGCACAGAAGCGCCACTAGTTCCCTCAAACAAATCTTTCATAATCTGACACCTTCGTTTGACGCACACAAAAACGTGCCCTTACCTGTTGATTGCTGCCCTTACCTGTTGAGGTGCATGGATCCACACCTGACTGAAGAATGAAGCATCATGGCTGCTGCCAGGGAGGAAAACAGCAAGGGTCTATTGTGATGTCATCATCCATGTATGCTGAAGGGTTCCATTGTGACACGCTCAGTGTTCCGTCTATTGAAATTTTTATGGAGGCTGCCATATTGATTTTCTGGAGGCAGCCATTTTGATTTGCAGTTAAACACAGTTGTCATTTCAATGAATAAGAAATGTTGGCAAGGGTTTGTATTGCAACCACAGAAGTCAGCAAGGAGAAAACCTAGTTTATGAGCACTTTTCACTATAGCTGCATTAAAATACTGGGTTGGAATCTGCTTTTCGATTCCTGCAGCATGTAGCTCAGTTACAGAGGTGCTAAGTTAATTTAGTTCTAGCACAGAACTTTGATTGGACAGGCTGGTGCATCCTCATTCTGCCAACTCCAAAAATGCATAAAAGGTATGGTATATCATGAGAGGTGGTGAGTTTCAGAAGCTAAGCTGAACTGCACCTGCATTTCAGCGGCCAAAAAGCAAGAAACAGAAAAGGCTTAGCTTTGTCGGTGGCCGCTTTATATTCCTGTGTTGAGAAAGCGAGTAACGAGGGTTAATCTAAGAGTTCAGTTTTCCAATACTATCAGGAACAGTTAAGAAGGCTTTTGTGTTCTGGGCTTGCTAATAGACGCTGGACAGTATTCCAATCTGCACAGAAGCGCCACTAGTTCCCTCAAACAAATCTTTCATAATCTGACACCTTCGTTTGACGCACACAAAAACGTGCCCTTACCTGTTGATTGGTGCTCTTACCTGTTGAGGTGCATGGATCCACACCTGACTGAAGAATGAAGCATCATGGCTGCTGCCAGGGAGGAAAACAGCAAGGGTCCATTGTGATGTCATCATCCATGTATGCTGAAGGGTTCCATTGTGACACGCTCAGTGTTCCGTCTATTGAAATTTTTATGGAGGCTGCCATATTGATTTTCTGGAGGCAGCCATTTTGATTTGCAGTTAAACACAGTTGTCATTTCAATGAATAAGAAATGTTGGCAAGGGATTGGATTGCAACCACAGAAGTCAGCAAGGAGAAAACCTAGTTTATGAGCACTTTTCACTATAGCTGCATTAAAATACTGGGTTGGAATCTGCTTTTCGATTCCTGCAGCATGTAGCTCAGCTACAGAGGTGCTAAGTTAATTTAGTGCTAGCACAGAACTTTGATTGGACAGGCTGGTGCATCCTCATTCTGCCAACTCCAAAAATGCATAAAAGGTATGGTATCTCATGAGAGGTGGTGAGTTGCAGAAGCTAAGCTGAACTGCACCTGCATTTCAGCGGCCAAAAAGCAAGAAACAGAAAAGGCTTAGCTTTGTCAGTGGCCGCTTTATATTCCTGTGTTGAGAAAGCGAGTAACGAGGGTTAATCTAAGAGTTCAGTTTCCCATACCATCAGGAACAGTTAAGAAGGCTTTTGTGTTCTGAGCTTGCTAATAGACGCTGGACAGTATTCCAATCTGCACAGAAGCGCCACTTGTTCCCTCAAACAAATCTTTCATAATCTGACACCTTCATTTGACGCACACAAAAACGTGCCCTTACCTGTTGATTGCTGCCCTTACCTGTTGAGGTGCATGGATCCACACCTGACTGAAGAATGAAGCATCATGGCTGCTGCCAGGGAGGAAAACAGCAAGGGTCTATTGTGATGTCATCATCCATGTATGCTGAAGGGTTCCATTGTGACACGCTCAGTGTTCCGTCTATTGAAATTTTTATGGAGGCTGCCATATTGATTTTCTGGAGGCAGCCATTTTGATTTGCAGTTAAACACAGTTGTCATTTCAATGAATAAGAAATGTTGGCAAGGGTTTGTATTGCAACCACAGAAGTCAGCAAGGAGAAAACCTAGTTTATGAGCACTTTTCACTATAGCTGCATTAAAATACTGGGTTGGAATCTACTTTTGATTCCTGCAGCATGTAGCTCAGTTACAGAGGTGCTAAGTTAATTTAGTTCTAGCACAGAACTTTGATTGGACAGGCTGGTGCATCCTCATTCTGCCAACTCCAAAAATGCATAAAAGGTATGGTATATCATGAGAGGTGGTGAGTTGCAGAAGTTAAGCATGAACTGCACCTGCATTTCAGCGGCCAAAAAGCAAGAAACAGAAAAGGCTTAGCTTTGTCGGTGGCCGCTTTATATTCCTGTGTTGAGAAAGCGAGTAACGAGGGTTAATCTAAGAGTTCAGTTTTCCATACCATCAGGAACAATTAAGAAGGCTTTTGTGTTCTGGGCTTGCTAATAGATGCTGGACAGTATTCCAATCTGCACAGAAGCGCCACAAGTTCCCTCAAACAAATCTTTCATAATCTGACACCTTTGTATGACGCACACAAAAACGTGCCCTTACCTGTTGATTGGTGACCTTACCTGTTGAGGTGCATGGATCCACACCTGACTGAAGAATGAAGCATCATGGCTGCTGCCAGGGAGGAAAACAGCAAGGGTCTATTGTGATGTCATCATCCATGTATGCTGAAGGGTTCCATTGTGACACGCTCAGTGTTCCGTCTATTGAAATTTTTATGGAGGCTGCCATATTGATTTTCTGGAGGCAGCCATTTTGATTTGCAGTTAAACACAGTTATCATTTCAATGAATAAGAAATGTTGGCAAGGGTTTGTATTGCAACCACAGAAGTCAGCAAGGAGAAAACCTAGTTTATGAGCACTTTTCACTATAGCTGCATTAAAATACTGGGTTGGAATCTGCTTTTCGATTCCTGCAGCATGTAGCTCAGTTACAGAGGTGCTAAGTTAATTTAGTTCTAGCACAGAACTTTGATTGGACAGGCTGGTGCATCCTCATTCTGCCAACTCCAAAAATGCATAAAAGGTATGGTATATCATGAGAGGTGGTGAGTTGCAGAAGCTAAGCTGAACTGCACCTGCATTTCAGCGGCCAAAAAGCAAGAAACAGAAAAGGCTTAGCTTTGTCGGTGGCCGCTTTATATTCCTGTGTTGAGAAAGCGAGTAACGAGGGTTAATCTAAGAGTTCAGTTTTCCATACCATCAGGAACAGTTAAGAAGGCTTGTGTGTTCTGGGCTTGCTAATAGATGCTGGACAGTATTCCAATCTGCACAGAAGCGCCACTTGTTCCCTCAAACAAATCTTTCATAAGCTGAGACCTTCGTTTGACACACACAAAAACGTGCCCTTACCTGTTGATTGGTGCCCTTACCTGTTGAGGTGCATGGATCCACACCTGACTGAAGAATGAAGCATCATGGCTGCTGCCAGGGAGGAAAACAGCAAGGGTCTATTGTGATGTCATCATCCATGTATGCTGAAGGGTTCCATTGTGACACGCTCAGTGTTCTGTCTATTGAAATTTTTATGGAGGCTGCCATATTGATTTTCTGGAGGCAGCCATTTTGATTTGCAGTTAAACACAGCTGTCATTTCAATGAATAAGAAATGTTGGCAAGGGATTGGATTGCAACCACAGAAGTCAGCAAGGAGAAAACCTAGTTTATGAGCACTTTTCACTATAGCTGCATTAAAATACTGGGTTGGAATCTGCTTTTGGATTCCTGCAGCATGTAGCTCAGTTACAGAGGTGCTAAGTTCATTTAGTGCTAGCACAGAACTTTGATTGGACAGGCTGGTGCATCCTCATTCTGCCAACTCCAAAAATGCATAAAAGGTATGGTATCTCATGAGAGGTGGTGAGTTGCAGAAGCTAAGCTGAACTGCACCTGCATTTCAGCGGCCAAAAAGCAAGAAACAGAAAAGGCTTAGCTTTGTCAGTGGCCGCTTTATATTCCTGTGTTGAGAAAGCGAGTAACGAGGGTTAATCTAAGAGTTCAGTTTTCCATACCATCAGGAACAGTTAAGAAGGCTTTTGTGTTCTGGGCTTGCTAATAGACGCTGGACAGTATTCCAATCTGCACAGAAGCGCCACTAGTTCCCTCAAACAAATCTTTCATAATCTGACACCTTCGTTTGACGCACACAAAAACGTGCCCTTACCTGTTGATTGGTGTCCTTACCTGTTGAGGTGCATGGATCCACACCTGACTGAAGAATGAAACATCATGGCTGCTGCCAGGGAGGAAAACAGCAAGGGTCCATTGTGATGTCATCATCCATGTATGCTGAAGGGTTCCATTGTGACACGCTCAGTGTTCCGTCTATTGAAATTTTTATGGAGGCTGCCATATTGATTTTCTGGAGGCAGCCATTTTGATTTGCAGTTAAACACAGTTGTCATTTCAATGAATAAGAAATGTTGGCAAGGGTTTGGATTGCAACCACAGAAGTCAGCAAGGAGAAAACCTAGTTTATGAGCACTTTTCACTATAGCTGCATTAAAATACTGGGTTGGAATCTGCTTTTGGATTCCTGCAGCATGTAGCTCAGTTACAGAGAAACTAAGGTCATTTAGTGCTAGCACAGAACTTTGATTGGATAGGCTGGTGCATCCTCATTCTGCCAACTCCAAAAATGCATAAAAGGTATGGTATCTCATGAGAGGTGGTGAGTTGCAGAAGCTAAGCTGAACTGCACCTGCATTTCAGCGGCCAAAAAGCAAGAAACAGAAAAGGCTTAGCTTTGTCGGTGGCCGCTTTATATTCCTGTGTTGAGAAAGCGAGTAACGAGGGTTAATCTAAGAGTTCAGTTTTCCATACCATCAGGAACAGTTAAGAAGGCTTGTGTGTTCTGGGCTTGCTAATAGATGCTGGACAGTATTCCAATCTGCACAGAAGCGCCAGTTGTTCCCTCAAACAAATCTTTCATAAGCTGAGACCTTCGTTTGACACACACAAAAACGTGCCCTTACCTGTTGAGGTGCATGGATCCACACCTGACTGAAGAATGAAACATCATGGCTGCTGCCAGGGAGGAAAACAGCAAGGGTCTATTGTGATGTCATCATCCATGTATGCTGAAGGGTTCCATTGTGACACGCTCAGTGTTCTGTCTATTGAAATTTTTATGGAGGCTGCCATATTTATTTTCTGGAGGCTGCCATTTTGGTTTGCAGTTAAACACAGCTGTCATTTCAATGAATAAGAAATGTTGGCAAGGGATTGGATTGCAACCACAGAAGTCAGCAAGGAGAAAACCTAGTTTATGAGCACTTTTCACTATAGCTGCATTAAAATACTGGGTTGGAATCTGCTTTTGGATTCCTGCAGCATGTAGCTCAGTTACAGAGGTGCTAAGTTCATTTAGTGCTAGCACAGAACTTTGATTGGACAGGCTGGTGCATCCTCATTCTGCCAACTCCAAAAATGCATAAAAGGTATGGTATCTCATGAGAGGTGGTGAGTTGCAGAAGCTAAGCTGAACTGCACCTGCATTTCAGCGGCCAAAAAGCAAGAAACAGAAAAGGCTTAGCTTTGTCAGTGGCCGCTTTATAATCCTGTGTTGAGAAAGCGAGTAACGAGGGTTAATCTAAGAGTTCAGTTTTCCATACCATCAGGAACAGTTAAGAAGGCTTGTGTGTTCTGGGCTTGCTAATAGATGCTGGACAGTATTCCAATCTGCACAGAAGCGCCAGTTGTTCCCTCAAACAAATCTTTCATAAGCTGAGACGTTCGTTTGACACACACAAAAACGTGCCCTTACCTGTTGATTGGTGTCCTTACCTGTTGAGGTGCATGGATCCACACCTGACTGAAGAATAAAGCATCATGGCTGCTGCCAGCGAGGAGAACAGCAAGGGTCCATTGTGATGTCATCATCCATGTATGCTGAAGGGTTCCATTGTGACACGCTCAGTGTTCCGTCTATTAAAATTTTTATGGAGGCTGCCATATTGATTTTCTGGAGGCAGCCATTTTGATTTGCAGTTAAACACAGTTGTCATTTCAATGAATAAGAAATGTTGGCAAGGGTTTGGATTGCAACCACAGAAGTCAGCAAGGAGAAAACCTAGTTTATGAGCACTTTTCACTATAGCTGCATTAAAATACTGGGTTGGAATCTGCTTTTGGATTCCTGCAGCATGTAGCTCAGTTACAGAGATACTAAGGTCATTTAGTGCTAGCACAGAACTTTGATTGGATAGGCTGGTGCATCCTCATTCTGCCAACTCCAAAAATGCATAAAAGGTATGGTATCTCATGAGAGGTGGTGAGTTGCAGAAGCTAAGCTGAACTGCACCTGCATTTCAGCGGCCAAAAAGCAAGAAACAGAAAAGGCTTAGCTTTGTCGGTGGCCGCTTTATATTCCTGTGTTGAGAAAGCGAGTAACGAGGGTTAATCTAAGAGTTCAGTTTTCCATACCATCAGGAACAGTTAAGAAGGCTTGTGTGTTCTGGGCTTGCTAATAGATGCTGGACAGTATTCCAATCTGCACAGAAGCGCCAGTTGTTCCCTCAAACAAATCTTTCATAAGCTGAGACCTTCGTTTGACACACACAAAAACGTGCCCTTACCTGTTGAGGTGCATGGATCCACACCTGACTGAAGAATGAAACATCATGACTGCTGCCAGGGAGGAAAACAGCAAGGGTCTATTGTGATGTCATCATCCATGTATGCTGAAGGGTTCCATTGTGACACGCTCAGTGTTCTGTCTATTGAAATTTTTATGGAGGCTGCCATATTTATTTTCTGGAGGCTGCCATTTTGGTTTGCAGTTAAACACAGCTGTCATTTCGATGAATAAGAAATGTTGGCAAGGGATTGGATTGCAACCACAGAAGTCAGCAAGGAGAAAACCTAGTTTATGAGCACTTTTCACTATAGCTGCATTAAAATACTGGGTTGGAATCTGCTTTTGGATTCCTGCAGCATGTAGCTCAGTTACAGAGGTGCTAAGTTCATTTAGTGCTAGCACAGAACTTTGATTGGACAGGCTGGTGCATCCTCATTCTGCCAACTCCAAAAATGCATAAATGGTATGGTATCTCATGAGAGGTGGTGAGTTGCAGAAGCTAAGCTGAACTGCACCTGCATTTCAGCGGCCAAAAAGCAAGAAACAGAAAAGGCTTAGCTTTGTCAGTGGCCGCTTTATAATCCTGTGTTGAGAAAGCGAGTAACGAGGGTTAATCTAAGAGTTCAGTTTTCCATACCATCAGGAACAGTTAAGAAGGCTTTTGTGTTCTGGGCTTGCTAATAGACGCTGGACAGTATTCCAATCTGCACAGAAGCGCCACTAGTTCCCTCAAACAAATATTTCATAATCTGACACCTTTGTTTGACACACACAAAAACGTGCCCTTACCTATTGATTGGTGCTCTTACCTGTGGAGGTGCATGGATCCACACCTGACTGAAGATTGAAGCATCATGGCTGCTGCCAGGGAGGAAAACAGCAAGGGTTCATTGTGATGTCATCATCCATGTATGCTGAAGGGTTCCATTGTGACACGCTCAGTGTTCCGTCTATTGAAATTTTTATGGAGGCTGCCATATTGATTTTCTGGAGGCAGCCATTTTGATTTGCAGTTAAACACAGTTGTCATTTCAATGAATAAGAAATGTTGGCAAGGGATTGGATTGCAACCACAGAAGTCAGCAAGGAGAAAACCTAGTTTATGAGCACTTTTCACTATAGCTGCATTAAAATACTGGGTTGGAATCTGCTTTTGGATTCCAGCAGCATGTAGCTCAGTTACAGAGGTGCTAAGGTAATTTAGTGCTAGCACAGAACTTTGATTGGACAGGCTGGTGCATCCTCTTACTGCCAACTCCAAAAATGCATAAAAGGTAAATTATCTCATGAGAGGTGGTGAGTTGCAGAAGTTAAGCTGAACTGCACTGGCATTTCAGCGGTCAAAATGCAAGAAACAGAAAATTTCTTAGCTTTCTCTGTGGCCGCTTTATATTCCTGTGTTGAGAAAGCGAGTAACGAGGGTTAATCTAAGAGTTCAGTTTTCCATACCATCAGGAACAGTTATGAAGGCTTGTGTGTTCTGGGCTTGCTAATAGACGCTGGACAGTATTCCAATCTGCACAGAAGCGCCACTAGTTCCCTCAAACAAATCTTTCATAATCTGACACCTTCGTTTGACGCACACAAAAACGTGCCCTTACCTGTTGATTGGTGCCCTTACCTGTTGAGGTGCATGGATCCACACCTGACTGAAGAATGAAGCATCATGGCTGCTGCCAGGGAGGAAAACAGCAAGGGTCTATTGTGATGTCATCATCCATGTATGCTGAAGGGTTCCATTGTGACACGCTCAGTGTTCCGTCTATTGAAATTTTTATGGAGGCTGCCATATTGATTTTCTGGAGGCAGCCATTTTGATTTGCAGTTAAACACAGTTGTCATTTCAATGAATAAGAAATGTTGGCAAGGGTTTGTATTGCAACCACAGAAGTCAGCAAGGAGAAAACCTAGTTTATGAGCACTTTTCACTATAGCTGCATTAAAATACTGGGTTGGAATCTACTTTTCGATTCCTGCAGCATGTAGCTCAGTTACAGAGGTGCTAAGTTAATTTAGTTCTAGCACAGAACTTTGATTGGACAGGCTGGTGCATCCTCATTCTGCCAACTCCAAAAATGCATAAAAGGTATGGTATCTCATGAGAGGTGGTGAGTTGCAGAAGCTAAGCTGAACTGCACCTGCATTTCAGCGGCCAAAAAGCAAGAAACAGAAAAGGCTTAGCTTTGTCGGTGGCCGCTTTATATTCCTGTGTTGAGAAAGCGAGTAACGAGGGTTAATCTAAGAGTTCAGTTTTCCATACCATCAGGAACAGTTAAGAAGGCTTTTGTGTTCTGGGCTTGCTAATAGACGCTGGACAGTATTCCAATCTGCACAGAAGCGCCACTTGTTCCCTCAAACAAATCTTTCATAATCTGACACCTTCGTTTGACGCACACAAAAACGTGCCCTTACCTGTTGATTGGTGCCCTTACCTGTTGAGGTGCATGGATCCACACCTGACTGAAGAATGAAGCATCATGGCTGCTGCCAGGAGGAAAACAGCAAGGGTCTATTGTGATGTCATCATCCATGTATGCTGAAGGGTTCCATTGTGACACGCTCAGTGTTCCGTCTATTGAAATTTTTATGGAGGCTGCCATATTGATTTTCTGGAGGCAGCCATTTTGATTTGCAGTTAAACACAGTTGTCATTTCAATGAATAAGAAATGTTGGCAAGGGTTTGTATTGCAACCACAGAAGTCAGCAAGGAGAAAACCTAGTTTATGAGCACTTTTCACTATAGCTGCATTAAAATACTGGGTTGGAATCTGCTTTTCGATTCCTGCAGCATGTAGCTCAGTTACAGAGGTGCTAAGTTAATTTAGTTCTAGCACAGAACTTTGATTGGACAGGCTGGTGCATCCTCATTCTGCCAACTCCAAAAATGCATAAAAGGTATGGTATATCATGAGAGGTGGTGAGTTGCAGAAGCTAAGCTGAACTGCACCTGCATTTCAGCGGCCAAAAAGCAAGAAACAGAAAAGGCTTAGCTTTGTCGGTGGCCGCTTTATATTCCTGTGTTGAGAAAGCGAGTAACGAGGGTTAATCTAAGAGTTCAGTTTTCCATACCATCAGGAACAGTTAAGAAGGCTTTTGTGTTCTGGGCTTGCTAATAGACGCTGGACAGTATTCCAATCTGCACAGAAGCGCCACTAGTTCCCTCAAACAAATCTTTCATAATCTGACACCTTCGTTTGACGCACACAAAAACGTGCCCTTACCTGTTGATTGGTGCTCTTACCTGTTGAGGTGCATGGATCCACACCTGACTGAAGAATGAAGCATCATGGCTGCTGCCAGGGAGGAAAACAGCAAGGGTCCATTGTGATGTCATCATCCATGTATGCTGAAGGGTTCCATTGTGACACGCTCAGTGTTCCGTCTATTGAAATTTTTATGGAGGCTGCCATATTGATTTTCTGGAGGCAGCCATTTTGATTTGCAGTTAAACACAGTTGTCATTTCAATGAATAAGAAATGTTGGCAAGGGTTTGTATTGCAACCACAGAAGTCAGCAAGGAGAAAACCTAGTTTATGAGCACTTTTCACTATAGCTGCATTAAAATACTGGGTTGGAATCTGCTTTTCGATTCCTGCAGCATGTAGCTCAGTTACAGAGGTGCTAAGTTAATTTAGTGCTAGCACAGAACTTTGATTGGACAGGCTGGTGCATCCTCATTCTGCCAACTCCAAAAATGCATAAAAGGTATGGTATATCATGAGAGGTGGTGAGTTTCAGAAGCTAAGCTGAACTGCACCTGCATTTCAGCGGCCAAAAAGCAAGAAACAGAAAAGGCTTAGCTTTGTCGGTGGCCGCTTTATATTCCTGTGTTGAGAAAGCGAGTAACGAGGGTTAATCTAAGAGTTCAGTTTTCCATACCATCAGGAACAGTTAAGAAGGCTTTTGTGTTCTGGGCTTGCTAATAGACGCTGGACAGTATTCCAATCTGCACAGAAGCGCCACTAGTTCCCTCAAACAAATCTTTCATAATCTGACACCTTCGTTTGACGCACACAAAAACGTGCCCTTACCTGTTGATTGGTGCTCTTACCTGTTGAGGTGCATGGATCCACACCTGACTGAAGAATGAAGCATCATGGCTGCTGCCAGGGAGGAAAACAGCAAGGGTCCATTGTGATGTCATCATCCATGTATGCTGAAGGGTTCCATTGTGACACGCTCAGTGTTCCGTCTATTGAAATTTTTATGGAGGCTGCCATATTGATTTTCTGGAGGCAGCCATTTTGATTTGCAGTTAAACACAGTTGTCATTTCAATGAATAAGAAATGTTGGCAAGGGATTGGATTGCAACCACAGAAGTCAGCAAGGAGAAAACCTAGTTTATGAGCACTTTTCACTATAGCTGCATTAAAATACTGGGTTGGAATCTGCTTTTCGATTCCTGCAGCATGTAGCTCAGCTACAGAGGTGCTAAGTTAATTTAGTGCTAGCACAGAACTTTGATTGGACAGGCTGGTGCATCCTCATTCTGCCAACTCCAAAAATGCATAAAAGGTATGGTATCTCATGAGAGGTGGTGAGTTGCAGAAGCTAAGCTGAACTGCACCTGCATTTCAGCGGCCAAAAAGCAAGAAACAGAAAAGGCTTAGCTTTGTCAGTGGCCGCTTTATATTCCTGTGTTGAGAAAGCGAGTAACGAGGGTTAATCTAAGAGTTCAGTTTTCCATACCATCAGGAACAGTTAAGAAGGCTTTTGTGTTCTGGGCTTGCTAATAGACGCTGGACAGTATTCCAATCTGCACAGAAGCGCCACTTGTTCCCTCAAACAAATCTTTCATAATCTGACACCTTCGTTTGACGCACACAAAAACGTGCCCTTACCTGTTGATTGCTGCCCTTACCTGTTGAGGTGCATGGATCCACACCTGACTGAAGAATGAAGCATCATGGCTGCTGCCAGGGAGGAAAACAGCAAGGGTCTATTGTGATGTCATCATCCATGTATGCTGAAGGGTTCCATTGTGACACGCTCAGTGTTCCGTCTATTGAAATTTTTATGGAGGCTGCCATATTGATTTTCTGGAGGCAGCCATTTTGATTTGCAGTTAAACACAGTTGTCATTTCAATGAATAAGAAATGTTGGCAAGGGTTTGTATTGCAACCACAGAAGTCAGCAAGGAGAAAACCTAGTTTATGAGCACTTTTCACTATAGCTGCATTAAAATACTGGGTTGGAATCTGCTTTTCGATTCCTGCAGCATGTAGCTCAGTTACAGAGGTGCTAAGTTAATTTAGTTCTAGCACAGAACTTTGATTGGACAGGCTGGTGCATCCTCATTCTGCCAACTCCAAAAATGCATAAAAGGTATGGTATATCATGAGAGGTGGTGAGTTGCAGAAGTTAAGCATGAACTGCACCTGCATTTCAGCGGCCAAAAAGCAAGAAACAGAAAAGGCTTAGCTTTGTCGGTGGCCGCTTTATATTCCTGTGTTGAGAAAGCGAGTAACGAGGGTTAATCTAAGAGTTCAGTTTTCCATACCATCAGGAACAGTTAAGAAGGCTTTTGTGTTCTGGGCTTGCTAATAGATGCTGGACAGTATTCCAATCTGCACAGAAGCGCCACTAGTTCCCTCAAACAAATCTTTCATAATCTGACACCTTCGTATGACGCACACAAAAACGTGCCCTTACCTGTTGATTGGTGACCTTACCTGTTGAGGTGCATGGATCCACACCTGACTGAAGAATGAAGCATCATGGCTGCTGCCAGGGAGGAAAACAGCAAGGGTCTATTGTGATGTCATCATCCATGTATGCTGAAGGGTTCCATTGTGACACGCTCAGTGTTCCGTCTATTGAAATTTTTATGGAGGCTGCCATATTGATTTTCTGGAGGCAGCCATTTTGATTTGCAGTTAAACACAGTTGTCATTTCAATGAATAAGAAATGTTGGCAAGGGTTTGTATTGCAACCACAGAAGTCAGCAAGGAGAAAACCTAGTTTATGAGCACTTTTCACTATAGCTGCATTAAAATACTGGGTTGGAATCTGCTTTTCGATTCCTGCAGCATGTAGCTCAGTTACAGAGGTGCTAAGTTAATTTAGTTCTAGCACAGAACTTTGATTGGACAGGCTGGTGCATCCTCATTCTGCCAACTCCAAAAATGCATAAAAGGTATGGTATATCATGAGAGGTGGTGAGTTTCAGAAGCTAAGCTGAACTGCACCTGCATTTCAGCGGCCAAAAAGCAAGAAACAGAAAAGGCTTAGCTTTGTCGGTGGCCGCTTTATATTCCTGTGTTGAGAAAGCGAGTAACGAGGGTTAATCTAAGAGTTCAGTTTTCCATACCATCAGGAACAGTTAAGAAGGCTTTTGTGTTCTGGGCTTGCTAATAGACGCTGGACAGTATTCCAATCTGCACAGAAGCGCCACTAGTTCCCTCAAACAAATCTTTCATAATCTGACACCTTCGTTTGACGCACACAAAAACGTGCCCTTACCTGTTGATTGGTGCCCTTACCTGTTGAGGTGCATGGATCCACACCTGACTGAAGAATGAAGCATCATGGCTGCTGCCAGGGAGGAAAACAGCAAGGGTCTATTGTGATGTCATCATCCATGTATGCTGAAGGGTTCCATTGTGACACGCTCAGTGTTCCGTCTATTGAAATTTTTATGGAGGCTGCCATATTGATTTTCTGGAGGCAGCCATTTTGATTTGCAGTTAAACACAGTTGTCATTTCAATGAATAAGAAATGTTGGCAAGGGTTTGTATTGCAACCACAGAAGTCAGCAAGGAGAAAACCTAGTTTATGAGCACTTTTCACTATAGCTGCATTAAAATACTGGGTTGGAATCTGCTTTTCGATTCCTGCAGCATGTAGCTCAGTTACAGAGGTGCTAAGTTAATTTAGTTCTAGCACAGAACTTTGATTGGACAGGCTGGTGCATCCTCATTCTGCCAACTCCAAAAATGCATAAAAGGTATGGTATCTCATGAGAGGTGGTGAGTTGCAGAAGCTAAGCTGAACTGCACCTGCATTTCAGCGGCCAAAAAGCAAGAAACAGAAAAGGCTTAGCTTTGTCGGTGGCCGCTTTATATTCCTGTGTTGAGAAAGCGAGTAACGAGGGTTAATCTAAGAGTTCAGTTTTCCATACTATCAGGAACAGTTAAGAAGGCTTTTGTGTTCTGGGCTTGCTAATAGACGCTGGACAGTATTCCAATCTGCACAGAAGCGCCACTAGTTCCCTCAAACAAATCTTTCATAATCTGACACCTTCGCTTGACGCACACAAAAACGTGCCCTTACCTGTTGATTGGTGCTCTTACCTGTTGAGGTGCATGGATCCACACCTGACTGAAGAATGAAGCATCATGGCTGCTGCCAGGGAGGAAAACAGCAAGGGTCCATTGTGATGTCATCATCCATGTATGCTGAAGGGTTCCATTGTGACACGCTCAGTGTTCCGTCTATTGAAATTTTTATGGAGGCTGCCATATTGATTTTCTGGAGGCAGCCATTTTGATTTGCAGTTAAACACAGTTGTCATTTCAATGAATAAGAAATGTTGGCAAGGGTTTGTATTGCAACCACAGAAGTCAGCAAGGAGAAAACCTAGTTTATGAGCACTTTTCACTATAGCTGCATTAAAATACTGGGTTGGAATCTGCTTTTCGATTCCTGCAGCATGTAGCTCAGTTACAGAGGTGCTAAGTTAATTTAGTTCTAGCACAGAACTTTGATTGGACAGGCTGGTGCATCCTCATTCTGCCAACTCCAAAAATGCATAAAAGGTATGGTATATCATGAGAGGTGGTGAGTTGCAGAAGCTAAGCTGAACTGCACCTGCATTTCAGCGGCCAAAAAGCAAGAAACAGAAAAGGCTTAGCTTTGTCGGTGGCCGCTTATATTCCTGTGTTGAGAAAGCGAGTAACGAGGGTTAATCTAAGAGTTCAGTTTTCCATACCATCAGGAACAGTTAAGAAGGCTTTTGTGTTCTGGGCTTGCTAATAGATGCTGGACAGTATTCCAATCTGCACAGAAGCGCCACTAGTTCCCTCAAACAAATCTTTCATAATCTGACACCTTCGTTTGACGCACACAAAAACGTGCCCTTACCTGTTGATTGGTGCCCTTACCTGTTGAGGTGCATGGATCCACACCTGACTGAAGAATGAAGCATCATGGCTGCTGCCAGGGAGGAAAACAGCAAGGGTCTATTGTGATGTCATCATCCATGTATGCTGAAGGGTTCCATTGTGACACGCTCAGTGTTCCGTCTATTGAAATTTTTATGGAGGCTGCCATATTGATTTTCTGGAGGCAGCCATTTTGATTTGCAGTTAAACACAGTTGTCATTTCAATGAATAAGAAATGTTGGCAAGGGTTTGTATTGCAACCACAGAAGTCAGCAAGGAGAAAACCTAGTTTATGAGCACTTTTCACTATAGCTGCATTAAAATACTGGGTTGGAATCTGCTTTTCGATTCCTGCAGCATGTAGCTCAGTTACAGAGGTGCTAAGTTAATTTAGTTCTAGCACAGAACTTTGATTGGACAGGCTGGTGCATCCTCATTCTGCCAACTCCAAAATGCATAAAAGGTATGGTATATCATGAGAGGTGGTGAGTTGCAGAAGCTAAGCTGAACTGCACCTGCATTTCAGCGGCCAAAAAGCAAGAAACAGAAAAGGCTTAGCTTTGTCGGTGGCCGCTTTATATTCCTGTGTTGAGAAAGCGAGTAACGAGGGTTAATCTAAGAGTTCAGTTTTCCATACTATCAGGAACAGTTAAGAAGGCTTTTGTGTTCTGGGCTTGCTAATAGACGCTGGACAGTATTCCAATCTGCACAGAAGCGCCACTAGTTCCCTCAAACAAATCTTTCATAATCTGACACCTTCGTTTGACGCACACAAAAACGTGCCCTTACCTGTTGATTGGTGCTCTTACCTGTTGAGGTGCATGGATCCACACCTGACTGAAGAATGAAGCATCATGGCTGCTGCCAGGGAGGAAAACAGCAAGGGTCCATTGTGATGTCATCATCCATGTATGCTGAAGGGTTCCATTGTGACACGCTCAGTGTTCCGTCTATTGAAATTTTTATGGAGGCTGCCATATTGATTTTCTGGAGGCAGCCATTTTGATTTGCAGTTAAACACAGTTGTCATTTCAATGAATAAGAAATGTTGGCAAGGGTTTGTATTGCAACCACAGAAGTCAGCAAGGAGAAAACCTAGTTTATGAGCACTTTTCACTATAGCTGCATTAAAATACTGGGTTGGAATCTGCTTTTCGATTCCTGCAGCATGTAGCTCAGTTACAGAGGTGCTAAGTTAATTTAGTTCTAGCACAGAACTTTGATTGGACAGGCTGGTGCATCCTCATTCTGCCAACTCCAAAAATGCATAAAAGGTATGGTATATCATGAGAGGTGGTGAGTTGCAGAAGCTAAGCTGAACTGCACCTGCATTTCAGCGGCCAAAAAGCAAGAAACAGAAAAGGCTTAGCTTTGTCGGTGGCCGCTTTATATTCCTGTGTTGAGAAAGCGAGTAACGAGGGTTAATCTAAGAGTTCAGTTTTCCATACCATCAGGAACAGTTAAGAAGGCTTTTGTGTTCTGGGCTTGCTAATAGACGCTGGACAGTATTCCAATCTGCACAGAAGCGCCACTAGTTCCCTCAAACAAATCTTTCATAATCTGACACCTTCGTTTGACGCACACAAAAACGTGCCCTTACCTGTTGATTGGTGCCCTTACCTGTTGAGGTGCATGGATCCACACCTGACTGAAGAATGAAGCATCATGGCTGCTGCCAGGGAGGAAAACAGCAAGGGTCCATTGTGATGTCATCATCCATGTATGCTGAAGGGTTCCATTGTGACACGCTCAGTGTTCCGTCTATTGAAATTTTTATGGAGGCTGCCATATTGATTTTCTGGAGGCAGCCATTTTGATTTGCAGTTAAACACAGTTGTCATTTCAATGAATAAGAAATGTTGGCAAGGGTTTGTATTGCAACCACAGAAGTCAGCAAGGAGAAAACCTAGTTTATGAGCACTTTTCACTATAGCTGCATTAAAATACTGGGTTGGAATCTGCTTTTCGATTCCTGCAGCATGTAGCTCAGTTACAGAGGTGCTAAGTTAATTTAGTTCTAGCACAGAACTTTGATTGGACAGGCTGGTGCATCCTCATTCTGCCAACTCCAAAAATGCATAAAAGGTATGGTATATCATGAGAGGTGGTGAGTTGCAGAAGCTAAGCTGAACTGCACCTGCATTTCAGCGGCCAAAAAGCAAGAAACAGAAAAGGCTTAGCTTTGTCGGTGGCCGCTTTATATTCCTGTGTTGAGAAAGCGAGTAACGAGGGTTAATCTAAGAGTTCAGTTTTCCATACCATCAGGAACAGTTAAGAAGGCTTTTGTGTTCTGGGCTTGCTAATAGACGCTGGACAGTATTCCAATCTGCACAGAAGCGCCACTAGTTCCCTCAAACAAATCTTTCATAATCTGACACCTTCGCTTGACGCACACAAAAACGTGCCCTTACCTGTTGATTGGTGCCCTTACCTGTTGAGGTGCATGGATCCACACCTGACTGAAGAATGAAGCATCATGGCTGCTGCCAGGAGGAAAACAGCAAGGGTCCATTGTGATGTCATCATCCATGTATGCTGAAGGGTTCCATTGTGACACGCTCAGTGTTCCGTCTATTGAAATTTTTATGGAGGCTGCCATATTGATTTTCTGGAGGCAGCCATTTTGATTTGCAGTTAAACACAGTTGTCATTTCAATGAATAAGAAATGTTGGCAAGGGATTGGATTGCAACCACAGAAGTCAGCAAGGAGAAAACCTAGTTTATGAGCACTTTTCACTATAGCTGCATTAAAATACTGGGTTGGAATCTGCTTTTCGATTCCTGCAGCATGTAGCTCAGCACATCTCCCATGCTCCCCCAAATGGTTCATTTCTCCAGGACTCCAGCACAGACTAGTTAGTCTACAATGCACATCTCCACCCCACAATTTACCTAGAACAGATATGCACCTTGTTCCTTCCCTTCCCTGTATCGTCACTGGTGGGCAGAGCAGAGACTCTGAGAGCCACAGAGGAGTAGAAGTCAGCAGGCGGCAGCCACGGTGGCGAGGGCAGTGCGCACTGCGCTGCTCCTTCTTCTTCTGGTTCTAGCGCTCTGGCGACGTCAAGACCGCGAAGACGTGCCTGTGCGCGGCGCGCCTGAGCCCCAGCAGCCACTGCTCTCTTAAAGAGGCAGAGAGGCTGCTCAGAGCAGCCGCGGCGCGGCCGCCCATATCAATTGTAGTAAGTTAGTTGCGGGCGGCAGGGGACCCTAAGGACTTAGGACGGGGGCAGTGCCCCTTGCCTCTATGGAGCGCGCCGGCCCTGAGCTCAGCTACAGAGGTGCTAAGTTACATTTAGTGCTAGCACAGAACTTTGATTGGACAGGCTGGTGCATCCTCATTCTGCCAACTCCAAAAATGCATAAAAGGTATGGTATCTCATGAGAGGTGGTGAGTTGCAGAAGCTAAGCTGAACTGCACCTGCATTTCAGCGGCCAAAAGCAAGAAACAGAAAAGGCTTAGCTTTGTCAGTGGCCGCTTTATATTCCTGTGTTGAGAAAGCGAGTAACGAGGGTTAATCTAAGAGTTCAGTTTTCCATACCATCAGGAACAGTTAAGAAGGCTTTTGTGTTCTGGGCTTGCTAATAGACGCTGGACAGTATTCCAATCTGCACAGAAGCGCCACTTGTTCCCTCAAACAAATCTTTCATAATCTGAACACCTTCGTTTGACGCACACAAAAACGTGCCCTTACCTGTTGATTGCTGCCCTTACCTGTTGAGGTGCATGGATCCACACCTGACTGAAGAATGAAGCATCATGGCTGCTGCCAGGGAGGAAAACAGCAAGGGTCTATTGTGATGTCATCATCCATGTATGCTGAAGGGTTCCATTGTGACACGCTCAGTGTTCCGTCTATTGAAATTTTTATGGAGGCTGCCATATTGATTTTCTGGAGGCAGCCATTTTGATTTGCAGTTAAACACAGTTGTCATTTCAATGAATAAGAAATGTTGGCAAGGGTTTGTATTGCAACCACAGAAGTCAGCAAGGAGAAAACCTAGTTTATGAGCACTTTTCACTATAGCTGCATTAAAATACTGGGTTGGAATCTACTTTTCGATTCCTGCAGCATGTAGCTCAGTTACAGAGGTGCTAAGTTAATTTAGTTCTAGCACAGAACTTTGATTGGACAGGCTGGTGCATCCTCATTCTGCCAACTCCAAAAATGCATAAAGGTATGGTATATCATGAGAGGTGGTGAGTTGCAGAAGCTAAGCTGAACTGCACCTGCATTTCAGCGGCCAAAAAGCAAGAAACAGAAAAGGCTTAGCTTTGTCGGTGGCCGCTTTATATTCCTGTGTTGAGAAAGCGAGTAACGAGGGTTAATCTAAGAGTTCAGTTTTCCATACCATCAGGAACAGTTAAGAAGGCTTTTGTGTTCTGGGCTTGCTAATAGACGCTGGACAGTATTCCAATCTGCACAGAAGCGCCACTAGTTCCCTCAAACAAATCTTTCATAATCTGACACCTTCGTTTGACGCACACAAAAACGTGCCCTTACCTGTTGATTGGTGCTCTTACCTGTTGAGGTGCATGGATCCACACCTGACTGAAGAATGAAGCATCATGGCTGCTGCCAGGAGAGGAAACAGCAAGGGTCCATTGTGATGTCATCATCCATGTATGCTGAAGGGTTCCATTGTGACACGCTCAGTGTTCCGTCTATTGAAATTTTTATGGAGGCTGCCATATTGATTTTCTGGAGGCAGCCATTTTGATTTGCAGTTAAACACAGTTGTCATTTCAATGAATAAGAAATGTTGGCAAGGGATTGGATTGCAACCACAGAAGTCAGCAAGGAGAAAACCTAGTTTATGAGCACTTTTCACTATAGCTGCATTAAAATACTGGGTTGGAATCTGCTTTTGATTCCTGCAGCATGTAGCTCAGCTACAGAGGTGCTAAGTTACTTTAGTGCTAGCACAGAACTTTGATTGGACAGGCTGGTGCATCCTCATTCTGCCAACTCCAAAAATGCATAAAGGTATGGTATCTCATGAGAGGTGGTGAGTTGCAGAAGCTAAGCTGAACTGCACCTGCATTTCAGCGGCCAAAAAGCAAGAAACAGAAAAGGCTTAGCTTTGTCAGTGGCCGCTTTATATTCCTGTGTTGAGAAAGCGAGTAACAAGGGTTAATCTAAGAGTTCAGTTTCCCATACCATCAGGAACAGTTAAGAAGGCTTTTGTGTTCTGGGCTTGCTAATAGACGCTGGACAGTATTCCAATCTGCACAGAAGCGCCACTTGTTCCCTCAAACAAATCTTTCATAATCTGACACCCTTCATTTGACACACACAAAAACGTGCCCTTACCTGTTGATTGCTGCCCTTACCTGTTGAGGTGCATGGATCCACACCTGACTGAAGAATGAAGCATCATGGCTGCTGCCAGGGAGGAAAACAGCAAGGGTCTATTGTGATGTCATCATCCATGTATGCTGAAGGGTTCCATTGTGACACGCTCAGTGTTCCGTCTATTGAAATTTTTATGGAGGCTGCCATATTGATTTTCTGGAGGCAGCCATTTTGATTTGCAGATAAACACAGTTGTCATTTCAATGAATAAGAAATGTTGGCAAGGGTTTGTATTGCAACCACAGAAGTCAGCAAGGAGAAAACCTAGTTTATGAGCACTTTTCACTATAGCTGCATTAAAATACTGGGTTGGAATCTGCTTTTCGATTCCTGCAGCATGTAGCTCAGTTACAGAGGTGCTAAGTTAATTTAGTTCTAGCACAGAACTTTGATTGGACAGGCTGGTGCATCCTCATTCTGCCAACTCCAAAAATGCATAAAAGGTATGGTATATCATGAGAGGTGGTGAGTTTCAGAAGCTAAGCTGAACTGCACCTGCATTTCAGCGGCCAAAAAGCAAGAAACAGAAAAGGCTTAGCTTTGTCGGTGGCCGCTTTATATTCCTGTGTTGAGAAAGCGAGTAACGAGGGTTAATCTAAGAGTTCAGTTTTCCATACTATCAGGAACAGTTAAGAAGGCTTTTGTGTTCTGGGCTTGCTAATAGACGCTGGACAGTATTCCAATCTGCACAGAAGCGCCACTAGTTCCCTCAAACAAATCTTTCATAATCTGACACCTTCGTTTGACGCACACAAAAACGTGCCCTTACCTGTTGATTGGTGCTCTTACCTGTTGAGGTGCTTGGATCCACACCTGACTGAAGAATGAAGCATCATGGCTGCTGCCAGGGAGGAAACAGCAAGGGTCCATTGTGATGTCATCATCCATGTATGCTGAAGGGTTCCATTGTGACACGCTCAGTGTTCCGTCTATTGAAATTTTTATGGAGGCTGCCATATTGATTTTCTGGAGGCAGCCATTTTGATTTGCAGTTAAACACAGTTGTCATTTCAATGAATAAGAAATGTTGGCAAGGGATTGGATTGCAACCACAGAAGTCAGCAAGGAGAAAACCTAGTTTATGAGCACTTTTCACTATAGCTGCATTAAAATACTGGGTTGGAATCTGCTTTTCGATTCCTGCAGCATGTAGCTCAGCTACAGAGGTGCTAAGTTACTTTAGTGCTAGCACAGAACTTTGATTGGACAGGCTGGTGCATCCTCATTCTGCCAACTCCAAAAATGCATAAAAGGTATGGTATCTCATGAGAGGTGGTGAGTTGCAGAAGCTAAGCTGAACTGCACCTGCATTTCAGCGGCCAAAAAGCAAGAAACAGAAAAGGCTTAGCTTTGTCAGTGGCCGCTTTATATTCCTGTGTTGAGAAAGCGAGTAACGAGGGTTAATCTAAGAGTTCAGTTTCCCATACCATCAGGAACAGTTAAGAAGGCTTTTGTGTTCTGAGCTTGCTAATAGACGCTGGACAGTATTCCAATCTGCACAGAAGCGCCACTTGTTCCCTCAAACAAATCTTTCATAATCTGACACCTTCATTTGACGCACACAAAAACGTGCCCTTACCTGTTGATTGCTGCCCTTACCTGTTGAGGTGCATGGATCCACACCTGACTGAAGAATGAAGCATCATGGCTGCTGCCAGGGAGGAAAACAGCAAGGGTCTATTGTGATGTCATCATCCATGTATGCTGAAGGGTTCCATTGTGACACGCTCAGTGTTCCGTCTATTGAAATTTTTATGGAGGCTGCCATATTGATTTTCTGGAGGCAGCCATTTTGATTTGCAGTTAAACACAGTTGTCATTTCAATGAATAAGAAATGTTGGCAAGGGTTTGGATTGCAACCACAGAAGTCAGCAAGGAGAAAACCTAGTTTATGAGCACTTTTCACTATAGCTGCATTAAAATACTGGGTTGGAATCTGCTTTTCGATTCCTGCAGCATGTAGCTCAGTTACAGAGGTGCTAAGTTAATTTAGTTCTAGCACAGAACTTTGATTGGACAGGCTGGTGCATCCTCATTCTGCCAACTCCAAAAATGCATAAAAGGTATGGTATATCATGAGAGGTGGTGAGTTTCAGAAGCTAAGCTGAACTGCACCTGCATTTCAGCGGCCAAAAAGCAAGAAACAGAAAAGGCTTAGCTTTGTCGGTGGCCGCTTTATATTCCTGTGTTGAGAAAGCGAGTAACGAGGGTTAATCTAAGAGTTCAGTTTTCCATACCATCAGGAACAGTTAAGAAGGCTTTTGTGTTCTGGGCTTGCTAATAGACGCTGGACAGTATTCCAATCTGCACAGAAGCGCCACTAGTTCCCTCAAACAAATCTTTCATAATCTGACACCTTCGTTTGACGCACACAAAAACGTGCCCTTACCTGTTGATTGGTGCTCTTACCTGTTGAGGTGCATGGATCCACACCTGACTGAAGAATGAAGCATCATGGCTGCTGCCAGGGAGGAAAACAGCAAGGGTCCATTGTGATGTCATCATCCATGTATGCTGAAGGGTTCCATTGTGACACGCTCAGTGTTCCGTCTATTGAAATTTTTATGGAGGCTGCCATATTGATTTTCTGGAGGCAGCCATTTTGATTTGCAGTTAAACACAGTTGTCATTTCAATGAATAAGAAATGTTGGCAAGGGATTGGATTGCAACCACAGAAGTCAGCAAGGAGAAAACCTAGTTTATGAGCACTTTTCACTATAGCTGCATTAAAATACTGGGTTGGAATCTGCTTTTCGATTCCTGCAGCATGTAGCTCAGCTACAGAGGTGCTAAGTTAATTTAGTGCTAGCACAGAACTTTGATTGGACAGGCTGGTGCATCCTCATTCTGCCAACTCCAAAAATGCATAAAGGTATGGTATCTCATGAGAGGTGGTGAGTTGCAGAAGCTAAGCTGAACTGCACCTGCATTTCAGCGGCCAAAAAGCAAGAAACAGAAAAGGCTTAGCTTTGTCAGTGGCCGCTTTATATTCCTGTGTTGAGAAAGCGAGTAACGAGGGTTAATCTAAGAGTTCAGTTTCCCATACCATCAGGAACAGTTAAGAAGGCTTTTGTGTTCTGGGCTTGCTAATAGACGCTGGACAGTATTCCAATCTGCACAGAAGCGCCACTTGTTCCCTCAAACAAATCTTTCATAATCTGACACCCTTCGTTTGACGCACACAAAAAACGTGCCCTTACCTGTTGATTGGTGCCCTTACCTGTTGAGGTGCATGGATCCACACCTGACTGAAGAATGAAGCATCATGGCTGCTGCCAGGGAGGAAAACAGCAAGGGTCTATTGTGATGTCATCATCCATGTATGCTGAAGGGTTCCATTGTGACACGCTCAGTGTTCCGTCTATTGAAATTTTTATGGAGGCTGCCATATTGATTTTCTGGAGGCAGCCATTTTGATTTGCAGTTAAACACAGTTGTCATTTCAATGAATAAGAAATGTTGGCAAGGGTTTGTATTGCAACCACAGAAGTCAGCAAGGAGAAAACCTAGTTTATGAGCACTTTTCACTATAGCTGCATTAAAATACTGGGTTGGAATCTGCTTTTCGATTCCTGCAGCATGTAGCTCAGTTACAGAGGTGCTAAGTTAATTTAGTTCTAGCACAGAACTTTGATTGGACAGGCTGGTGCATCCTCATTCTGCCAACTCCAAAAATGCATAAAAGGTATGGTATATCATGAGAGGTGGTGAGTTTCAGAAGCTAAGCTGAACTGCACCTGCATTTCAGCGGCCAAAAAGCAAGAAACAGAAAAGGCTTAGCTTTGTCGGTGGCCGCTTTATATTCCTGTGTTGAGAAAGCGAGTAACGAGGGTTAATCTAAGAGTTCAGTTTTCCATACCATCAGGAACAGTTAAGAAGGCTTTTGTGTTCTGGGCTTGCTAATAGACGCTGGACAGTATTCCAATCTGCACAGAAGCGCCACTAGTTCCCTCAAACAAATCTTTCATAATCTGACACCTTCGTTTGACGCACACAAAAACGTGCCCTTACCTGTTGATTGGTGCTCTTACCTGTTGAGGTGCATGGATCCACACCTGACTGAAGAATGAAGCATCATGGCTGCTGCCAGGGAGGAAAACAGCAAGGGTCCATTGTGATGTCATCATCCATGTATGCTGAAGGGTTCCATTGTGACACGCTCAGTGTTCCGTCTATTGAAATTTTTATGGAGGCTGCCATATTGATTTTCTGGAGGCAGCCATTTTGATTTGCAGTTAAACACAGTTGTCATTTCAATGAATAAGAAATGTTGGCAAGGGATTGGATTGCAACCACAGAAGTCAGCAAGGAGAAAACCTAGTTTATGAGCACTTTTCACTATAGCTGCATTAAAATACTGGGTTGGAATCTGCTTTTCGATTCCTGCAGCATGTAGCTCAGCTACAGAGGTGCTAAGTTAATTTAGTGCTAGCACAGAACTTTGATTGGACAGGCTGGTGCATCCTCATTCTGCCAACTCCAAAAATGCATAAAAGGTATGGTATCTCATGAGAGGTGGTGAGTTGCAGAAGCTAAGCTGAACTGCACCTGCATTTCAGCGGCCAAAAAGCAAGAAACAGAAAAGGCTTAGCTTTGTCAGTGGCCGCTTTATATTCCTGTGTTGAGAAAGCGAGTAACGAGGGTTAATCTAAGAGTTCAGTTTCCCATACCATCAGGAACAGTTAAGAAGGCTTTTGTGTTCTGGGCTTGCTAATAGACGCTGGACAGTATTCCAATCTGCACAGAAGCGCCACTAGTTCCCTCAAACAAATCTTTCATAATCTGACACCTTCGTTTGGCGCACACAAAAACGTGCCCTTACCTGTTGATTGCTGCCCTTACCTGTTGAGGTGCATGGATCCACACCTGACTGAAGAATGAAGCATCATGGCTGCTGCCAGGGAGGAAAACAGCAAGGGTCTATTGTGATGTCATCATCCATGTATGCTGAAGGGTTCCATTGTGACACGCTCAGTGTTCCGTCTATTGAAATTTTTATGGAGGCTGCCATATTGATTTTCTGGAGGCAGCCATTTTGATTTGCAGTTAAACACAGTTGTCATTTCAATGAATAAGAAATGTTGGCAAGGGTTTGTATTGCAACCACAGAAGTCAGCAAGGAGAAAACCTAGTTTATGAGCACTTTTCACTATAGCTGCATTAAAATACTGGGTTGGAATCTACTTTTCGATTCCTGCAGCATGTAGCTCAGTTACAGAGGTGCTAAGTTAATTTAGTTCTAGCACAGAACTTTGATTGGACAGGCTGGTGCATCCTCATTCTGCCAACTCCAAAAATGCATAAAAGGTATGGTATATCATGAGAGGTGGTGAGTTGCAGAAGTTAAGCATGAACTGCACCTGCATTTCAGCGGCCAAAAAGCAAGAAACAGAAAAGGCTTAGCTTTGTCGGTGGCCGCTTTATATTCCTGTGTTGAGAAAGCGAGTAACGAGGGTTAATCTAAGAGTTCAGTTTTCCATACCATCAGGAACAATTAAGAAGGCTTTTGTGTTCTGGGCTTGCTAATAGATGCTGGACAGTATTCCAATCTGCACAGAAGCGCCACTAGTTCCCTCAAACAAATCTTTCATAATCTGACACCTTTGTATGACGCACACAAAAACGTGCCCTTACCTGTTGATTGGTGACCTTACCTGTTGAGGTGCATGGATCCACACCTGACTGAAGAATGAAGCATCATGGCTGCTGCCAGGGAGGAAAACAGCAAGGGTCTATTGTGATGTCATCATCCATGTATGCTGAAGGGTTCCATTGTGACACGCTCAGTGTTCCGTCTATTGAAATTTTTATGGAGGCTGCCATATTGATTTTCTGGAGGCAGCCATTTTGATTTGCAGTTAAACACAGTTATCATTTCGATGAATAAGAAATGTTGGCAAGGGTTTGTATTGCAACCACAGAAGTCAGCAAGGAGAAAACCTAGTTTATGAGCACTTTTCACTATAGCTGCATTAAAATACTGGGTTGGAATCTGCTTTTCGATTCCTGCAGCATGTAGCTCAGTTACAGAGGTGCTAAGTTAATTTAGTTCTAGCACAGAACTTTGATTGGACAGGCTGGTGCATCCTCATTCTGCCAACTCCAAAAATGCATAAAAGGTATGGTATATCATGATAGGTGGTGAGTTTCAGAAGCTAAGCTGAACTGCACCTGCATTTCAGCGGCCAAAAAGCAAGAAACAGAAAAGGCTTAGCTTTGTCGGTGGCCGCTTTATATTCCTGTGTTGAGAAAGCGAGTAATGAGGGTTAATCTAAGAGTTCAGTTTTCCATACCATCAGGAACAGTTAAGAAGGCTTTTGTGTTCTGGGCTTGCTAATAGACGCTGGACAGCATTCCAATCTGCACAGAAGCGCCACTAGTTCCCTCAAACAAATCTTTCATAATCTGACACCTTCGTTTGACACACACAAAAACGTGCCCTTACCTGTTGATTGGTGCCCTTACCTGTTGAGGTGCATGGATCCACAACTGACTGAAGAATGAAGCATCATGGCTGCTGCCAGGGAGGAAAACAGCAAGGGTCTATTGTGATGTCATCATCCATGTATGCTGAAGGGTTCCATTGTGACACGCTCAGTGTTCCGTCTATTGAATTTTTATGGAGGCTGCCATATTGATTTTCTGGAGGCAGCCATTTTGATTTGCAGTTAAACACAGTTGTCATTTCAATGAGTAAGAAATGTTGGCAAGGGTTTGTATTGCAACCACAGAAGTCAGCAAGGAGAAAACCTAGTTTATGAGCACTTTTCACTATAGCTGCATTAAAATACTGGGTTGGAATCTGCTTTTCGATTCCTGCAGCATGTAGCTCAGTTACAGAGGTGCTAAGTTAATTTAGTTCTAGCACAGAACTTTGATTGGACAGGCTGGTGCATCCTCATTCTGCCAACTCCAAAAATGCATAAAAGGTATGGTATCTCATGAGAGGTGGTGAGTTTCAGAAGCTAAGCTGAACTGCACCTGAATTTCAGCGGCCAAAAAGCAAGAAACAGAAAAGGCTTAGCTTTGTCGGTGGCCGCTTTATATTCCTGTGTTGAGAAAGCGAGTAACGAGGGTTAATCTAAGAGTTCAGTTTTCCATACTATCAGGAACAGTTAAGAAGGCTTTTGTGTTCTGGGCTTGCTAATAGACGCTGGACAGTATTCCAATCTGCACAGAAGCGCCACTAGTTCCCTCAAACAAATCTTTCATAATCTGACACCTTCGTTTGGCGCACACAAAAACGTGCCCTTACCTGTTGATTGGTGCTCTTACCTGTTGAGGTGCATGGATCCACACCTGACTGAAGAATGAAGCATCATGGCTGCTGCCAGGGAGGAAAACAGCAAGGGTCCATTGTGATGTCATCATCCATGTATGCTGAAGGGTTCCATTGTGACACGCTCAGTGTTCCGTCTATTGAAATTTTTATGGAGGCTGCCATATTGATTTTCTGGAGGCAGCCATTTTGATTTGCAGTTAAACACAGTTGTCATTTCAATGAATAAGAAATGTTGGCAAGGGTTTGTATTGCAACCACAGAAGTCAGCAAGGAGAAAACCTAGTTTATGAGCACTTTTCACTATAGCTGCATTTAAATACTGGGTTGGAATCTGCTTTTCGATTCCTGCAGCATGTAGCTCAGTTACAGAGGTGCTAAGTTAATTTAGTTCTAGCACAGAACTTTGATTGGACAGGCTGGTGCATCCTCATTCTGCCAACTCCAAAAATGCATAAAAGGTATGGTATATCATGAGAGGTGGTGAGTTTCAGAAGCTAAGCTGAACTGCACCTGCATTTCAGCGGCCAAAAAGCAAGAAACAGAAAAGGCTTAGCTTTGTCGGTGGCCGCTTTATATTCCTGTGTTGAGAAGCGAGTAACGAGGGTTAATCTAAGAGTTCAGTTTTCCATACTATCAGGAACAGTTAAGAAGGCTTTTGTGTTCTGGGCTTGCTAATAGACGCTGGACAGTATTCCAATCTGCACAGAAGCGCCACTAGTTCCCTCAAACAAATCTTTCATAATCTGACACCTTCGTTTGGCGCACACAAAAACGTGCCCTTACCTGTTGATTGGTGCTCTTACCTGTTGAGGTGCATGGATCCACACCTGACTGAAGAATGAAGCATCATGGCTGCTGCCAGGGAGGAAAACAGCAAGGGTCCATTGTGATGTCATCATGCATGTATGCTGAAGGGTTCCATTGTGACACGCTCAGTGTTCCGTCTATTGAAATTTTTATGGAGGCTGCCATATTGATTTTCTGGAGGCAGCCATTTTGATTTGCAGTTAAACACAGTTGTCATTTCAATGAATAAGAAATGTTGGCAAGGGATTGGATTGCAACCACAGAAGTCAGCAAGGAGAAAACCTAGTTTATGAGCACTTTTCACTATAGCTGCATTAAAATACTGGGTTGGAATCTACTTTTTGATTCCTGCAGCATGTAGCTCAGTTACAGAGGTGCTAAGTTAATTTAGTTCTAGCACAGAAATTTGATTGGACAGGCTGGTGCATCCTCATTCTGCCAACTCCAAAAATGCATAAAAGGTATGGTATATCATGAGAGGTGGTGAGTTGCTAGAAGTTAAGCATAACTGCACCTGCATTTCAGCGGCCAAAAAGCAAGAAACAGAAAAGGCTTAGCTCATGTCGGTGGCCGCTTTATATTCCTGTGTTGAGAAAGCGAGTAACGAGGGTTAATCTAAGAGTTCAGTTTTACATACCATCAGGAACAATTAAGAAGGCTTTTGTGTTCTGGGCTTGCTAATAGATGCTGGACAGTATTCCAATCTGCACAGAAGCGCCACAAGTTCCCTCAAACAAATCTTTCATAATCTGACACCTTTGTATGACGCACACAAAAACGTGCCCTTACCTGTTGATTGGTGACCTTACCTGTTGAGGTGCATGGATCCACACCTGACTGAAGAATGAAGCATCATGGCTGCTGCCAGGGAGGAAAACAGCAAGGGTCTATTGTGATGTCATCATCCATGTATGCTGAAGGGTTCCATTGTGACACGCTCAGTGTTCCGTCTATTGAAATTTTTATGGAGGCTGCCATATTGATTTTCTGGAGGCAGCCATTTTGATTTGCAGTTAAACACAGTTGTCATTTCAATGAATAAGAAATGTTGGCAAGGGTTTGTATTGCAACCACAGAAGTCAGCAAGGAGAAAACCTAGTTTATGAGCACTTTTCACTATAGCTGCATTAAAATACTGGGTTGGAATCTGCTTTTCGATTCCTGCAGCATGTAGCTCAGTTACAGAGGTGCTAAGTTAATTTAGTTCTAGCACAGAACTTTGATTGGACAGGCTGGTGCATCCTCATTCTGCCAACTCCAAAAATGCATAAAAGGTATGGTATATCATGAGAGGTGGTGAGTTGCAGAAGCTAAGCTGAACTGCACCTGCATTTCAGCGGCCAAAAAGCAAGAAACAGAAAAGGCTTAGCTTTGTCGGTGGCCGCTTTATATTCCTGTGTTGAGAAGCGAGTAACGAGGGTTAATCTAAGAGTTCAGTTTTCCATACTATCAGGAACAGTTAAGAAGGCTTTTGTGTTCTGGGCTTGCTAATAGACGCTGGACAGTATTCCAATCTGCACAGAAGCGCCACTAGTTCCCTCAAACAAATCTTTCATAATCTGACACCTTCGTTTGGCGCACACAAAAACGTGCCCTTACCTGTTGATTGGTGCTCTTACCTGTTGAGGTGCATGGATCCACACCTGACTGAAGAATGAAGCATCATGGCTGCTGCCAGGGAGGAAAACAGCAAGGGTCCATTGTGATGTCATCATCCATGTATGCTGAAGGGTTCCATTGTGACACGCTCAGTGTTCCGTCTATTGAAATTTTTATGGAGGCTGCCATATTGATTTTCTGGAGGCAGCCATTTTGATTTGCAGTTAAACACAGTTGTCATTTCAATGAATAAGAAATGTTGGCAAGGGTTTGGATTGCAACCACAGAAGTCAGCAAGGAGAAAACCTAGTTTATGAGCACTTTTCACTATAGCTGCATTAAAATACTGGGTTGGAATCTGCTTTTCGATTCCTGCAGCATGTAGCTCAGTTACAGAGGTGCTAAGTTAATTTAGTGCTAGCACAGAACTTTGATTGGACAGGCTGGTGCATCCTCATTCTGCCAACTCCAAAAATGCATAAAAGGTATGGTATCTCATGAGAGGTGGTGAGTTGCAGAAGCTAAGCTGAACTGCACCTGCATTTCAGCGGCCAAAAAGCAAGAAACAGAAAAGGCTTAGCTTTGTCAGTGGCCGCTTTATATTCCTGTGTTGAGAAGCGAGTAACGAGGGTTAATCTAAGAGTTCAGTTTTCCATACCATCAGGAACAGTTAAGAAGGCTTTTGTGTTCTGGGCTTGCTAATAGACGCTGGACAGTATTCCAATCTGCACAGAAGCGCCACTAGTTCCCTCAAACAAATCTTTCATAATCTGACACCTTCGTTTGGCGCACACAAAAACGTGCCCTTACCTGTTGATTGGTGCCCTTACCTGTTGAGGTGCATGGATCCACACCTGACTGAAGAATGAAGCATCATGGCTGCTGCCAGGGAGGAAAACAGCAAGGGTCTATTGTGATGTCATCATCCATGTATGCTGAAGGGTTCCATTGTGACACGCTCAGTGTTCCGTCTATTGAAATTTTTATGGAGGCTGCCATATTGATTTTCTGGAGGCAGCCATTTTGATTTGCAGTTAAACACAGTTGTCATTTCAATGAATAAGAAATGTTGGCAAGGGTTTGTATTGCAACCACAGAAGTCAGCAAGGAGAAAACCTAGTTTATGAGCACTTTTCACTATAGCTGCATTAAAATACTGGGTTGGAATCTGCTTTTCGATTCCTGCAGCATGTAGCTCAGTTACAGAGGTGCTAAGTTAATTTAGTTCTAGCACAGAACTTTGATTGGACAGGCTGGTGCATCCTCATTCTGCCAACTCCAAAAATGCATAAAAGGTATGGTATATCATGAGAGGTGGTGAGTTGCAGAAGCTAAGCTGAACTGCACCTGCATTTCAGCGGCCAAAAAGCAAGAAACAGAAAAGGCTTAGCTTTGTCGGTGGCCGCTTTATATTCCTGTGTTGAGAAGCGAGTAATGAGGGTTAATCTAAGAGTTCAGTTTTCCATACCATCAGGAACAGTTAAGAAGGCTTTTGTGTTCTGGGCTTGCTAATAGACGCTGGACAGTATTCCAATCTGCACAGAAGCGCCACTAGTTCCCTCAAACAAATCTTTCATAATCTGACACCTTCGTTTGACACACACAAAAACGTGCCCTTACCTGTTGATTGGTGCCCTTACCTGTTGAGGTGCATGGATCCACACCTGACTGAAGAATGAAGCATCATGGCTGCTGCCAGGGAGGAAAACAGCAAGGGTCTATTGTGATGTCATCATCCATGTATGCTGAAGGGTTCCATTGTGACACGCTCAGTGTTCCGTCTATTGAAATTTTTATGGAGGCTGCCATATTGATTTTCTGGAGGCAGCCATTTTGATTTGCAGTTAAACACAGTTGTCATTTCAATGAGTAAGAAATGTTGGCAAGGGTTTGTATTGCAACCACAGAAGTCAGCAAGGAGAAAACCTAGTTTATGAGCACTTTTCACTATAGCTGCATTAAAATACTGGGTTGGAATCTGCTTTTCGATTCCTGCAGCATGTAGCTCAGTTACAGAGGTGCTAAGTTAATTTAGTTCTAGCACAGAACTTTGATTGGACAGGCTGGTGCATCCTCATTCTGCCAACTCCAAAAATGCATAAAAGGTATGGTATCTCATGAGAGGTGGTGAGTTTCAGAAGCTAAGCTGAACTGCACCTGAATTTCAGCGGCCAAAAAGCAAGAAACAGAAAAGGCTTAGCTTTGTCGGTGGCCGCTTTATATTCCTGTGTTGAGAAAGCGAGTAACGAGGGTTAATCTAAGAGTTCAGTTTTCCATACTATCAGGAACAGTTAAGAAGGCTTTTGTGTTCTGGGCTTGCTAATAGACGCTGGACAGTATTCCAATCTGCACAGAAGCGCCACTAGTTCCCTCAAACAAATCTTTCATAATCTGACACCTTCGTTTGGCGCACACAAAAACGTGCCCTTACCTGTTGATTGGTGCTCTTACCTGTTGAGGTGCATGGATCCACACCTGACTGAAGAATGAAGCATCATGGCTGCTGCCAGGGAGGAAAACAGCAAGGGTCCATTGTGATGTCATCATCCATGTATGCTGAAGGGTTCCATTGTGACACGCTCAGTGTTCCGTCTATTGAAATTTTTATGGAGGCTGCCATATTGATTTTCTGGAGGCAGCCATTTTGATTTGCAGTTAAACACAGTTGTCATTTCAATGAATAAGAAATGTTGGCAAGGGTTTGTATTGCAACCACAGAAGTCAGCAAGGAGAAAACCTAGTTTATGAGCACTTTTCACTATAGCTGCATTTAAATACTGGGTTGGAATCTGCTTTTCGATTCCTGCAGCATGTAGCTCAGTTACAGAGGTGCTAAGTTAATTTAGTTCTAGCACAGAACTTTGATTGGACAGGCTGGTGCATCCTCATTCTGCCAACTCCAAAAATGCATAAAAGGTATGGTATATCATGAGAGGTGGTGAGTTTCAGAAGCTAAGCTGAACTGCACCTGCATTTCAGCGGCCAAAAAGCAAGAAACAGAAAAGGCTTAGCTTTGTCGGTGGCCGCTTTATATTCCTGTGTTGAGAAAGCGAGTAACGAGGGTTAATCTAAGAGTTCAGTTTTCCATACTATCAGGAACAGTTAAGAAGGCTTTTGTGTTCTGGGCTTGCTAATAGACGCTGGACAGTATTCCAATCTGCACAGAAGCGCCACTAGTTCCCTCAAACAAATCTTTCATAATCTGACACCTTCGTTTGACGCACACAAAAACGTGCCCTTACCTGTTGATTGGTGCTCTTACCTGTTGAGGTGCATGGATCCACACCTGACTGAAGAATGAAGAATCATGGCTGCTGCCAGGGAGGAAAACAGCAAGGGTCCATTGTGATGTCATCATGCATGTATGCGTAAGGGTTCCATTGTGACACGCTCAGTGTTTTGTCTATTGAAATTTTTATGGAGGCTGCCATATTGATTTTCTGGAGGCAGCCATTTTGATTTGCAGTTAAACACAGTTGTCATTTCAATGAATAAGAAATGTTGGCAAGGGATTGGATTGCAACCACAGAAGTCAGCAAGGAGAAAACCTAGTTTATGAGCACTTTTCACTATAGCTGCATTAAAATACTGGGTTGGAATCTACATTTTGATTCCTGCAGCAAGTAGCTCAGTTACAGAGGTGCTAAGTTAATTTAATTCTAGCACAGAAATTTGATTGGACAGGCTGGTGCATCCTCATTCTGCCAACTCCAAAAATGCATAAAAGGTATGGTATATCATGAGAGGTGGTGAGTTGCTAGAAGTTAAGCATAACTGCACCTGCATTTCAGCGGCCAAAAAGCAAGAAACAGAAAAGGCTTAGCTCATTCGGTGGCCGCTTTATATTCCTGTGTTGAGAAAGCGAGTAACGAGGGTTAATCTAAGAGTTCAGTTTTACATACCATCAGGAACAATTAAGAAGGCTTTTGTGTTCTGGGCTTGCTAATAGATGCTGGACAGTATTCCAATCTGCACAGAAGCGCCACAAGTTCCCTCAAACAAATCTTTCATAATCTGACACCTTTGTATGACGCACACAAAAACGTGCCCTTACCTGTTGATTGGTGACCTTACCTGTTGAGGTGCATGGATCCACACCTGACTGAAGAATGAAGCATCATGGCTGCTGCCAGGGAGGAAAACAGCAAGGGTCTATTGTGATGTCATCATCCATGTATGCTGAAGGGTTCCATTGTGACACGCTCAGTGTTCCGTCTATTGAAATTTTTATGGAGGCTGCCATATTGATTTTCTGGAGGCAGCCATTTTGATTTGCAGTTAAACACAGTTGTCATTTCAATGAATAAGAAATGTTGGCAAGGGTTTGTATTGCAAGCACAGAAGTCAGCAAGGAGAAAACCTAGTTTATGAGCACTTTTCACTATAGCTGCATTAAAATACTGGGTTGGAATCTACTTTTCGATTCCTGCAGCATGTAGCTCAGTTACAGAGGTGCTAAGTTAATTTAGTTCTAGCACAGAACTTTGATTGGACAGGCTGGTGCATCCTCATTCTGCCAACTCCAAAAATGCATAAAAGGTATGGTATCTCATGAGAGGTGGTGAGTTGCAGAAGCTAAGCTGAACTGCACCTGCATTTCAGCGGCCAAAAATCAAGAAACAGAAAAGGCTTAGCTTTGTCGGTGGCCGCTTTATATTCCTGTGTTGAGAAAGCGAGTAACGAGGGTTAATCTAAGAGTTCAGTTTTAAATACTATCAGGAACAGTTAAGAAGGCTTTTGTGTTCTGGGCTTGCTAATAGATGCTGGACAGTATTCCAATCTGCACAGAAGCGCCACTAGTTCCCTCAAACAAATCTTTCATAATCTGACACCTTCGTTTGACGCACACAAAAACGTGCCCTTACCTGTTGATTGGTGCTCTTACCTGTTGAGGTGCTTGGATCCACACCTGACTGAAGAATGAAGCATCATGGCTGCTGCCAGGGAGGAAAACAGCAAGGGTCCATTGTGATGTCATCATCCATGTATGCTGAAGGGTTCCATTGTGACACGCTCAGTGTTCCGTCTATTGAAATTTTTATGGAGGCTGCCATATTGATTTTCTGGAGGCAGCCATTTTGATTTGCAGTTAAACACAGTTGTCATTTCAATGAATAAGAAATGTTGGCAAGGGATTGGATTGCAACCACAGAAGTCAGCAAGGAGAAAACCTAGTTTATGAGCACTTTTCACTATAGCTGCATTAAAATACTGGGTTGGAATCTGCTTTTCGATTCCTGCAGCATGTAGCTCAGCTACAGAGGTGCTAAGTTACTTTAGTGCTAGCACAGAACTTTGATTGGACAGGCTGGTGCATCCTCATTCTGCCAACTCCAAAAATGCATAAAAGGTATGGTATCTCATGAGAGGTGGTGAGTTGCAGAAGCTAAGCTGAACTGCACCTGCATTTCAGCGGCCAAAAAGCAAGAAACAGAAAAGGCTTAGCTTTGTCAGTGGCCGCTTTATATTCCTGTGTTGAGAAAGCGAGTAACAAGGGTTAATCTAAGAGTTCAGTTTCCCATACCATCAGGAACAGTTAAGAAGGCTTTTGTGTTCTGAGCTTGCTAATAGACGCTGGACAGTATTCCAATCTGCACAGAAGCGCCACTTGTTCCCTCAAACAAATCTTTCATAATCTGAACACCTTCATTTGACGCACACAAAAACGTGCCCTTACCTGTTGATTGCTGCCCTTACCTGTTGAGGTGCATGGATCCACACCTGACTGAAGAATGAAGCATCATGGCTGCTGCCAGGGAGGAAAACAGCAAGGGTCTATTGTGATGTCATCATCCATGTATGCTGAAGGGTTCCATTGTGACACGCTCAGTGTTCCGTCTATTGAAATTTTTATGGAGGCTGCCATATTGATTTTCTGGAGGCAGCCATTTTGATTTGCAGTTAAACACAGTTGTCATTTCAATGAATAAGAAATGTTGGCAAGGGTTTGTATTGCAACCACAGAAGTCAGCAAGGAGAAAACCTAGTTTATGAGCACTTTTCACTATAGCTGCATTAAAATACTGGGTTGGAATCTACTTTTCGATTCCTGCAGCATGTAGCTCAGTTACAGAGGTGCTAAGTTAATTTAGTTCTAGCACAGAACTTTGATTGGACAGGCTGGTGCATCCTCATTCTGCCAACTCCAAAAATGCATAAAAGGTATGGTATATCATGAGAGGTGGTGAGTTGCAGAAGCTAAGCTGAACTGCACCTGCATTTCAGCGGCCAAAAAGCAAGAAACAGAAAAGGCTTAGCTTTGTCGGTGGCCGCTTTATATTCCTGTGTTGAGAAAGCGAGTAACGAGGGTTAATCTAAGAGTTCAGTTTTACATACTATCAGGAACAGTTAAGAAGGCTTTTGTGTTCTGGGCTTGCTAATAGACGCTGGACAGTATTCCAATCTGCACAGAAGCGCCACTAGTTCCCTCAAACAAATCTTTCATAATCTGACACCTTCGTTTGACGCACACAAAAACGTGCCCTTACCTGTTGATTGGTGCTCTTACCTGTTGAGGTGCTTGGATCCACACCTGACTGAAGAATGAAGCATCATGGCTGCTGCCAGGGAGGAAACAGCAAGGGTCCATTGTGATGTCATCATCCATGTATGCTGAAGGGTTCCATTGTGACACGCTCAGTGTTCCGTCTATTGAAATTTTTATGGAGGCTGCCATATTGATTTTCTGGAGGCAGCCATTTTGATTTGCAGTTAAACACAGTTGTCATTTCAATGAATAAGAAATGTTGGCAAGGGATTGGATTGCAACCACAGAAGTCAGCAAGGAGAAAACCTAGTTTATGAGCACTTTTCACTATAGCTGCATTAAAATACTGGGTTGGAATCTGCTTTTCGATTCCTGCAGCATGTAGCTCAGCTACAGAGGTGCTAAGTTACTTTAGTGCTAGCACAGAACTTTGATTGGACAGGCTGGTGCATCCTCATTCTGCCAACTCCAAAAATGCATAAAAGGTATGGTATCTCATGAGAGGTGGTGAGTTGCAGAAGCTAAGCTGAACTGCACCTGCATTTCAGCGGCCAAAAAGCAAGAAACAGAAAAGGCTTAGCTTTGTCAGTGGCCGCTTTATATTCCTGTGTTGAGAAAGCGAGTAACAAGGGTTAATCTAAGAGTTCAGTTTCCCATACCATCAGGAACAGTTAAGAAGGCTTTTGTGTTCTGAGCTTGCTAATAGACGCTGGACAGTATTCCAATCTGCACAGAAGCGCCACTTGTTCCCTCAAACAAATCTTTCATAATCTGAACCCTTCATTTGACGCACACAAAAACGTGCCCTTACCTGTTGATTGCTGCCCTTACCTGTTGAGGTGCATGGATCCACACCTGACTGAAGAATGAAGCATCATGGCTGCTGCCAGGGAGGAAAACAGCAAGGGTCTATTGTGATGTCATCATCCATGTATGCTGAAGGGTTCCATTGTGACACGCTCAGTGTTCCGTCTATTGAAATTTTTATGGAGGCTGCCATATTGATTTTCTGGAGGCAGCCATTTTGATTTGCAGATAAACACAGTTATCATTTCAATGAATAAGAAATGTTGGCAAGGGTTTGTATTGCAACCACAGAAGTCAGCAAGGAGAAAACCTAGTTTATGAGCACTTTTCACTATAGCTGCATTAAAATACTGGGTTGGAATCTACTTTTTGATTCCTGCAGCATGTAGCTCAGTTACAGAGGTGCTAAGTTAATTTAGTTCTAGCACAGAACTTTGATTGGACAGGCTGGTGCATCCTCATTCTGCCAACTCCAAAAATGCATAAAAGGTATGGTATATCATGAGAGGTGGTGAGTTGCAGAAGCTAAGCATGAACTGCACCTGCATTTCAGCGGCCAAAAAGCAAGAAACAGAAAAGGCTTAGCTTTGTCGGTGGACGCTTTATATTCCTGTGTTGAGAAAGCGAGTAACGAGGGTTAATCTAAGAGTTCAGTTTTCCATACCATCAGGAACAATTAAGAAGGCTTTTGTGTTCTGGGCTTGCTAATAGATGCTGGACAGTATTCCAATCTGCACAGAAGCGCCACTAGTTCCCTCAAACAAATCTTTCATAATCTGACACCTTTGTATGACGCACACAAAAACGTGCCCTTACCTGTTGATTGGTGACCTTACCTGTTGAGGTGCATGGATCCACACCTGACTGAAGAATGAAGCATCATGGCTGCTGCCAGGGAGGAAAACAGCAAGGGTCTATTGTGATGTCATCATCCATGTATGCTGAAGGGTTCCATTGTGACACGCTCAGTGTTCCGTCTATTGAAATTTTTATGGAGGCTGCCATATTGATTTTCTGGAGGCAGCCATTTTGATTTGCAGTTAAACACAGTTGTCATTTCAATGAATAAGAAATGTTGGCAAGGGTTTGTATTGCAACCACAGAAGTCAGCAAGGAGAAAACCTAGTTTATGAGCACTTTTCACTATAGCTGCATTAAAATACTGGGTTGGAATCTGCTTTTCGATTCCTGCAGCATGTAGCTCAGTTACAGAGGTGCTAAGTTAATTTAGTTCTAGCACAGAACTTTGATTGGACAGGCTGGTGCATCCTCATTCTGCCAACTCCAAAAATGCATAAAAGGTATGGTATATCATGAGAGGTGGTGAGTTGCAGAAGCTAAGCTGAACTGCACCTGCATTTCAGCGGCCAAAAAGCAAGAAACAGAAAAGGCTTAGCTTTGTCGGTGGCCGCTTTATATTCCTGTGTTGAGAAAGCGAGTAACGAGGGTTAATCTAAGAGTTCAGTTTTCCATACTATCAGGAACAGTTAAGAAGGCTTTTGTGTTCTGGGCTTGCTAATAGACGCTGGACAGTATTCCAATCTGCACAGAAGCGCCACTAGTTCCCTCAAACAAATCTTTCATAATCTGACACCTTCGTTTGACGCACACAAAAACGTGCCCTTACCTGTTGATTGGTGCTCTTACCTGTTGAGGTGCATGGATCCACACCTGACTGAAGAATGAAGCATCATGGCTGCTGCCAGGGAGGAAAACAGCAAGGGTCCATTGTGATGTCATCATCCATGTATGCTGAAGGGTTCCATTGTGACACGCTCAGTGTTCCGTCTATTGAAATTTTTATGGAGGCTGCCATATTGATTTTCTGGAGGCAGCCATTTTGATTTGCAGTTAAACACAGTTGTCATTTCAATGAATAAGAAATGTTGGCAAGGGATTGGATTGCAACCACAGAAGTCAGCAAGGAGAAAACCTAGTTTATGAGCACTTTTCACTATAGCTGCATTAAAATACTGGGTTGGAATCTGCTTTTCGATTCCTGCAGCATGTAGCTCAGTTACAGAGGTGCTAAGTTAATTTAGTGCTAGCACAGAACTTTGATTGGACAGGCTGGTGCATCCTCATTCTGCCAACTCCAAAAATGCATAAAAGGTATGGTATCTCATGAGAGGTGGTGAGTTGCAGAAGCTAAGCTGAACTGCACCTGCATTTCAGCGGCCAAAAAGCAAGAAACAGAAAAGGCTTAGCTTTGTCGGTGGCCGCTTTATATTCCTGTGTTGAGAAAGCGAGTAACGAGGGTTAATCTAAGAGTTCAGTTTTCCATACCATCAGGAACAGTTAAGAAGGCTTTTGTGTTCTGGGCTTGCTAATAGACGCTGGACAGTATTCCAATCTGCACAGAAGCGCCACTAGTTCCCTCAAACAAATCTTTCATAATCTGACACCTTCGTTTGACACACACAAAAACGTGCCCTTACCTGTTGATTGGTGCCCTTACCTGTTGAGGTGCATGGATCCACACCTGACTGAAGAATGAAGCATCATGGCTGCTGCCAGGGAGGAAAACAGCAAGGGTCTATTGTGATGTCATCATCCATGTATGCTGAAGGGTTCCATTGTGACACGCTCAGTGTTCCGTCTATTGAAATTTTTATGGAGGCTGCCATATTGATTTTCTGGAGGCAGCCATTTTGATTTGCAGTTAAACACAGTTGTCATTTCAATGAATAAGAAATGTTGGCAAGGGTTTGTATTGCAACCACAGAAGTCAGCAAGGAGAAAACCTAGTTTATGAGCACTTTTCACTATAGCTGCATTAAAATACTGGGTTGGAATCTGCTTTTCGATTCCTGCAGCATGTAGCTCAGTTACAGAGGTGCTAAGTTAATTTAGTTCTAGCACAGAACTTTGATTGGACAGGCTGGTGCATCCTCATTCTGCCAACTCCAAAAATGCATAAAAGGTATGGTATCTCATGAGAGGTGGTGAGTTTCAGAAGCTAAGCTGAACTGCACCTGAATTTCAGCGGCCAAAAAGCAAGAAACAGAAAAGGCTTAGCTTTGTCGGTGGCCGCTTTATATTCCTGTGTTGAGAAAGCGAGTAACGAGGGTTAATCTAAGAGTTCAGTTTTCCATACTATCAGGAACAGTTAAGAAGGCTTTTGTGTTCTGGGCTTGCTAATAGACGCTGGACAGTATTCCAATCTGCACAGAAGCGCCACTAGTTCCCTCAAACAAATCTTTCATAATCTGACACCTTCGTTTGACGCACACAAAAACGTGCCCTTACCTGTTGATTGGTGCTCTTACCTGTTGAGGTGCATGGATCCACACCTGACTGAAGAATGAAGCATCATGGCTGCTGCCAGGGAGGAAAACAGCAAGGGTCCATTGTGATGTCATCATCCATGTATGCTGAAGGGTTCCATTGTGACACGCTCAGTGTTCCGTCTATTGAAATTTTTATGGAGGCTGCCATATTGATTTTCTGGAGGCAGCCATTTTGATTTGCAGTTAAACACAGTTGTCATTTCAATGAATAAGAAATGTTGGCAAGGGTTTGTATTGCAACCACAGAAGTCAGCAAGGAGAAAACCTAGTTTATGAGCACTTTTCACTATAGCTGCATTTAAATACTGGGTTGGAATCTGCTTTTCGATTCCTGCAGCATGTAGCTCAGTTACAGAGGTGCTAAGTTAATTTAGTTCTAGCACAGAACTTTGATTGGACAGGCTGGTGCATCCTCATTCTGCCAACTCCAAAAATGCATAAAAGGTATGGTATATCATGAGAGGTGGTGAGTTTCAGAAGCTAAGCTGAACTGCACCTGCATTTCAGCGGCCAAAAAGCAAGAAACAGAAAAGGCTTAGCTTTGTCGGTGGCCGCTTTATATTCCTGTGTTGAGAAGCGAGTAACGAGGGTTAATCTAAGAGTTCAGTTTTCCATACTATCAGGAACAGTTAAGAAGGCTTTTGTGTTCTGGGCTTGCTAATAGACGCTGGACAGTATTCCAATCTGCACAGAAGCGCCACTAGTTCCCTCAAACAAATCTTTCATAATCTGACACCTTCGTTTGGCGCACACAAAAACGTGCCCTTACCTGTTGATTGGTGCTCTTACCTGTTGAGGTGCATGGATCCACACCTGACTGAAGAATGAAGCATCATGGCTGCTGCCAGGGAGGAAAACAGCAAGGGTCCATTGTGATGTCATCATGCATGTATGCTGAAGGGTTCCATTGTGACACGCTCAGTGTTCCGTCTATTGAAATTTTTATGGAGGCTGCCATATTGATTTTCTGGAGGCAGCCATTTTGATTTGCAGTTAAACACAGTTGTCATTTCAATGAATAAGAAATGTTGGCAAGGGATTGGATTGCAACCACAGAAGTCAGCAAGGAGAAAACCTAGTTTATGAGCACTTTTCACTATAGCTGCATTAAAATACTGGGTTGGAATCTACTTTTGATTCCTGCAGCATGTAGCTCAGTTACAGAGGTGCTAAGTTAATTTAGTTCTAGCACAGAAATTTGATTGGACAGGCTGGTGCATCCTCATTCTGCCAACTCCAAAAATGCATAAAAGGTATGGTATATCATGAGAGGTGGTGAGTTGCTAGAAGTTAAGCATAACTGCACCTGCATTTCAGCGGCCAAAAAGCAAGAAACAGAAAAGGCTTAGCTCATTCGGTGGCCGCTTTATATTCCTGTGTTGAGAAAGCGAGTAACGAGGGTTAATCTAAGAGTTCAGTTTTACATACCATCAGGAACAATTAAGAAGGCTTTTGTGTTCTGGGCTTGCTAATAGATGCTGGACAGTATTCCAATCTGCACAGAAGCGCCACAAGTTCCCTCAAACAAATCTTTCATAATCTGACACCTTTGTATGACGCACACAAAAACGTGCCCTTACCTGTTGATTGGTGACCTTACCTGTTGAGGTGCATGGATCCACACCTGACTGAAGAATGAAGCATCATGGCTGCTGCCAGGGAGGAAAACAGCAAGGGTCTATTGTGATGTCATCATCCATGTATGCTGAAGGGTTCCATTGTGACACGCTCAGTGTTCCGTCTATTGAAATTTTTATGGAGGCTGCCATATTGATTTTCTGGAGGCAGCCATTTTGATTTGCAGTTAAACACAGTTGTCATTTCAATGAATAAGAAATGTTGGCAAGGGTTTGTATTGCAACCACAGAAGTCAGCAAGGAGAAAACCTAGTTTATGAGCACTTTTCACTATAGCTGCATTAAAATACTGGGTTGGAATCTACTTTTCGATTCCTGCAGCATGTAGCTCAGTTACAGAGGTGCTAAGTTAATTTAGTTCTAGCACAGAACTTTGATTGGACAGGCTGGTGCATCCTCATTCTGCCAACTCCAAAAATGCATAAAAGGTATGGTATATCATGAGAGGTGGTGAGTTGCAGAAGCTAAGCTGAACTGCACCTGCATTTCAGCGGCCAAAAAGCAAGAAACAGAAAAGGCTTAGCTTTGTCGGTGGCCGCTTTATATTCCTGTGTTGAGAAAGCGAGTAACGAGGGTTAATCTAAGAGTTCAGTTTTCCATACTATCAGGAACAGTTAAGAAGGCTTTTGTGTTCTGGGCTTGCTAATAGACGCTGGACAGTATTCCAATCTGCACAGAAGCGCCACTAGTTCCCTCAAACAAATCTTTCATAATCTGACACCTTCGTTTGACGCACACAAAAACGTGCCCTTACCTGTTGATTGGTGCTCTTACCTGTTGAGGTGCTTGGATCCACACCTGACTGAAGAATGAAGCATCATGGCTGCTGCCAGGGAGGAAACAGCAAGGGTCCATTGTGATGTCATCATCCATGTATGCTGAAGGGTTCCATTGTGACACGCTCAGTGTTCCGTCTATTGAAATTTTTATGGAGGCTGCCATATTGATTTTCTGGAGGCAGCCATTTTGATTTGCAGTTAAACACAGTTGTCATTTCAATGAATAAGAAATGTTGGCAAGGGATTGGATTGCAACCACAGAAGTCAGCAAGGAGAAAACCTAGTTTATGAGCACTTTTCACTATAGCTGCATTAAAATACTGGGTTGGAATCTGCTTTTCGATTCCTGCAGCATGTAGCTCAGCTACAGAGGTGCTAAGTTACTTTAGTGCTAGCACAGAACTTTGATTGGACAGGCTGGTGCATCCTCATTCTGCCAACTCCAAAAATGCATAAAAGGTATGGTATCTCATGAGAGGTGGTGAGTTGCAGAAGCTAAGCTGAACTGCACCTGCATTTCAGCGGCCAAAAAGCAAGAAACAGAAAAGGCTTAGCTTTGTCAGTGGCCGCTTTATATTCCTGTGTTGAGAAAGCGAGTAACAAGGGTTAATCTAAGAGTTCAGTTTCCCATACCATCAGGAACAGTTAAGAAGGCTTTTGTGTTCTGAGCTTGCTAATAGACGCTGGACAGTATTCCAATCTGCACAGAAGCGCCACTTGTTCCCTCAAACAAATCTTTCATAATCTGAACACCTTCATTTGACGCACACAAAAACGTGCCCTTACCTGTTGATTGCTGCCCTTACCTGTTGAGGTGCATGGATCCACACCTGACTGAAGAATGAAGCATCATGGCTGCTGCCAGGGAGGAAAACAGCAAGGGTCTATTGTGATGTCATCATCCATGTATGCTGAAGGGTTCCATTGTGACACGCTCAGTGTTCCGTCTATTGAAATTTTTATGGAGGCTGCCATATTGATTTTCTGGAGGCAGCCATTTTGATTTGCAGTTAAACACAGTTGTCATTTCAATGAATAAGAAATGTTGGCAAGGGTTTGTATTGCAACCACAGAAGTCAGCAAGGAGAAAACCTAGTTTATGAGCACTTTTCACTATAGCTGCATTAAAATACTGGGTTGGAATCTACTTTTCGATTCCTGCAGCATGTAGCTCAGTTACAGAGGTGCTAAGTTAATTTAGTTCTAGCACAGAACTTTGATTGGACAGGCTGGTGCATCCTCATTCTGCCAACTCCAAAAATGCATAAAAGGTATGGTATATCATGAGAGGTGGTGAGTTGCAGAAGCTAAGCTGAACTGCACCTGCATTTCAGCGGCCAAAAAGCAAGAAACAGAAAAGGCTTAGCTTTGTCGGTGGCCGCTTTATATTCCTGTGTTGAGAAAGCGAGTAACGAGGGTTAATCTAAGAGTTCAGTTTTCAATACTATCAGGAACAGTTAAGAAGGCTTTTGTGTTCTGGGCTTGCTAATAGACGCTGGACAGTATTCCAATCTGCACAGAAGCGCCACTAGTTCCCTCAAACAAATCTTTCATAATCTGACACCTTCGTTTGGCGCACACAAAAACGTGCCCTTACCTGTTGATTGGTGCTCTTACCTGTTGAGGTGCTTGGATCCACACCTGACTGAAGAATGAAGCATCATGGCTGCTGCCAGGGAGGAAAACAGCAAGGGTCCATTGTGATGTCATCATCCATGTATGCTGAAGGGTTCCATTGTGACACGCTCAGTGTTCCGTCTATTGAAATTTTTATGGAGGCTGCCATATTGATTTTCTGGAGGCAGCCATTTTGATTTGCAGTTAAACACAGTTGTCATTTCAATGAATAAGAAATGTTGGCAAGGGATTGGATTGCAACCACAGAAGTCAGCAAGGAGAAAACCTAGTTTATGAGCACTTTTCACTATAGCTGCATTAAAATACTGGGTTGGAATCTGCTTTTCGATTCCTGCAGCATGTAGCTCAGCTACAGAGGTGCTAAGTTACTTTAGTGCTAGCACAGAACTTTGATTGGACAGGCTGGTGCATCCTCATTCTGCCAACTCCAAAAATGCATAAAAGGTATGGTATCTCATGAGAGGTGGTGAGTTGCAGAAGCTAAGCTGAACTGCACCTGCATTTCAGCGGCCAAAAAGCAAGAAACAGAAAAGGCTTAGCTTTGTCAGTGGCCGCTTTATATTCCTGTGTTGAGAAAGCGAGTAACGAGGGTTAATCTAAGAGTTCAGTTTCCCATACCATCAGGAACAGTTAAGAAGGCTTTTGTGTTCTGAGCTTGCTAATAGACGCTGGACAGTATTCCAATCTGCACAGAAGCGCCACTTGTTCCCTCAAACAAATCTTTCATAATCTGAACACCTTCATTTGACGCACACAAAAACGTGCCCTTACCTGTTGATTGCTGCCCTTACCTGTTGAGGTGCATGGATCCACACCTGACTGAAGAATGAAGCATCATGGCTGCTGCCAGGGAGGAAAACAGCAAGGGTCTATTGTGATGTCATCATCCATGTATGCTGAAGGGTTCCATTGTGACACGCTCAGTGTTCCGTCTATTGAAATTTTTATGGAGGCTGCCATATTGATTTTCTGGAGGCAGCCATTTTGATTTGCAGTTAAACACAGTTATCATTTCAATGAATAAGAAATGTTGGCAAGGGTTTGTATTGCAACCACAGAAGTCAGCAAGGAGAAAACCTAGTTTATGAGCACTTTTCACTATAGCTGCATTAAAATACTGGGTTGGAATCTGCTTTTCGATTCCTGCAGCATGTAGCTCAGTTACAGAGGTGCTAAGTTAATTTAGTTCTAGCACAGAACTTTGATTGGACAGGCTGGTGCATCCTCATTCTGCCAACTCCAAAAATGCATAAAGGTATGGTATATCATGAGAGGTGGTGAGTTTCAGAAGCTAAGCTGAACTGCACCTGCATTTCAGCGGCCAAAAAGCAAGAAACAGAAAAGGCTTAGCTTTGTCGGTGGCCGCTTTATATTCCTGTGTTGAGAAAGCGAGTAACGAGGGTTAATCTAAGAGTTCAGTTTTCCATACTATCAGGAACAGTTAAGAAGGCTTTTGTGTTCTGGGCTTGCTAATAGACGCTGGACAGTATTCCAATCTGCACAGAAGCGCCACTAGTTCCCTCAAACAAATCTTTCATAATCTGACACCTTCGTTTGACGCACACAAAAACGTGCCCTTACCTGTTGATTGGTGCTCTTACCTGTTGAGGTGCATGGATCCACACCTGACTGAAGAATGAAGCATCATGGCTGCTGCCAGGGAGGAAAACAGCAAGGGTCCATTGTGATGTCATCATCCATGTATGCTGAAGGGTTCCATTGTGACACGCTCAGTGTTCCGTCTATTGAAATTTTTATGGAGGCTGCCATATTGATTTTCTGGAGGCAGCCATTTTGATTTGCAGTTAAACACAGTTGTCATTTCAATGAATAAGAAATGTTGGCAAGGGTTTGTATTGCAACCACAGAAGTCAGCAAGGAGAAAACCTAGTTTATGAGCACTTTTCACTATAGCTGCATTTAAATACTGGGTTGGAATCTGCTTTTCGATTCCTGCAGCATGTAGCTCAGTTACAGAGGTGCTAAGTTAATTTAGTTCTAGCACAGAACTTTGATTGGACAGGCTGGTGCATCCTCATTCTGCCAACTCCAAAAATGCATAAAAGGTATGGTATATCATGAGAGGTGGTGAGTTTCAGAAGCTAAGCTGAACTGCACCTGCATTTCAGCGGCCAAAAAGCAAGAAACAGAAAAGGCTTAGCTTTGTCGGTGGCCGCTTTATATTCCTGTGTTGAGAAGCGAGTAACGAGGGTTAATCTAAGAGTTCAGTTTTCCATACTATCAGGAACAGTTAAGAAGGCTTTTGTGTTCTGGGCTTGCTAATAGACGCTGGACAGTATTCCAATCTGCACAGAAGCGCCACTAGTTCCCTCAAACAAATCTTTCATAATCTGACACCTTCGTTTGGCGCACACAAAAACGTGCCCTTACCTGTTGATTGGTGCTCTTACCTGTTGAGGTGCATGGATCCACACCTGACTGAAGAATGAAGCATCATGGCTGCTGCCAGGGAGGAAAACAGCAAGGGTCCATTGTGATGTCATCATGCATGTATGCTGAAGGGTTCCATTGTGACACGCTCAGTGTTCCGTCTATTGAAATTTTTATGGAGGCTGCCATATTGATTTTCTGGAGGCAGCCATTTTGATTTGCAGTTAAACACAGTTGTCATTTCAATGAATAAGAAATGTTGGCAAGGGATTGGATTGCAACCACAGAAGTCAGCAAGGAGAAAACCTAGTTTATGAGCACTTTTCACTATAGCTGCATTAAAATACTGGGTTGGAATCTACATTTTGATTCCTGCAGCATGTAGCTCAGTTACAGAGGTGCTAAGTTAATTTAGTTCTAGCACAGAAATTTGATTGGACAGGCTGGTGCATCCTCATTCTGCCAACTCCAAAAATGCATAAAAGGTATGGTATATCATGAGAGGTGGTGAGTTGCTAGAAGTTAAGCATAACTGCACCTGCATTTCAGCGGCCAAAAAGCAAGAAACAGAAAAGGCTTAGCTCATTCGGTGGCCGCTTTATATTCCTGTGTTGAGAAAGCGAGTAACGAGGGTTAATCTAAGAGTTCAGTTTTACATACCATCAGGAACAATTAAGAAGGCTTTTGTGTTCTGGGCTTGCTAATAGATGCTGGACAGTATTCCAATCTGCACAGAAGCGCCACAAGTTCCCTCAAACAAATCTTTCATAATCTGACACCTTTGTATGACGCACACAAAAACGTGCCCTTACCTGTTGATTGGTGACCTTACCTGTTGAGGTGCATGGATCCACACCTGACTGAAGAATGAAGCATCATGGCTGCTGCCAGGGAGGAAAACAGCAAGGGTCTATTGTGATGTCATCATCCATGTATGCTGAAGGGTTCCATTGTGACACGCTCAGTGTTCCGTCTATTGAAATTTTTATGGAGGCTGCCATATTGATTTTCTGGAGGCAGCCATTTTGATTTGCAGTTAAACACAGTTGTCATTTCAATGAATAAGAAATGTTGGCAAGGGTTTGTATTGCAACCACAGAAGTCAGCAAGGAGAAAACCTAGTTTATGAGCACTTTTCACTATAGCTGCATTAAAATACTGGGTTGGAATCTACTTTTCGATTCCTGCAGCATGTAGCTCAGTTACAGAGGTGCTAAGTTAATTTAGTTCTAGCACAGAACTTTGATTGGACAGGCTGGTGCATCCTCATTCTGCCAACTCCAAAAATGCATAAAAGGTATGGTATATCATGAGAGGTGGTGAGTTGCAGAAGCTAAGCTGAACTGCACCTGCATTTCAGCGGCCAAAAATCAAGAAACAGAAAAGGCTTAGCTTTGTCGGTGGCCGCTTTATATTCCTGTGTTGAGAAGCGAGTAACGAGGGTTAATCTAAGAGTTCAGTTTTACATACTATCAGGAACAGTTAAGAAGGCTTTTGTGTTCTGGGCTTGCTAATAGACGCTGGACAGTATTCCAATCTGCACAGAAGCGCCACTAGTTCCCTCAAACAAATCTTTCATAATCTGACACCTTCGTTTGGCGCTTACACAAAAACGTGCCCTTACCTGTTGATTGGTGCTCTTACCTGTTGAGGTGCTTGGATCCACACCTGACTGAAGAATGAAGCATCATGGCTGCTGCCAGGGAGGAAACAGCAAGGGTCCATTGTGATGTCATCATCCATGTATGCTGAAGGGTTCCATTGTGACACGCTCAGTGTTCCGTCTATTGAAATTTTTATGGAGGCTGCCATATTGATTTTCTGGAGGCAGCCATTTTGATTTGCAGTTAAACACAGTTGTCATTTCAATGAATAAGAAATGTTGGCAAGGGATTGGATTGCAACCACAGAAGTCAGCAAGGAGAAAACCTAGTTTATGAGCACTTTTCACTATAGCTGCATTAAAATACTGGGTTGGAATCTGCTTTTCGATTCCTGCAGCATGTAGCTCAGCTACAGAGGTGCTAAGTTACTTTAGTGCTAGCACAGAACTTTGATTGGACAGGCTGGTGCATCCTCATTCTGCCAACTCCAAAAATGCATAAAAGGTATGGTATCTCATGAGAGGTGGTGAGTTGCAGAAGCTAAGCTGAACTGCACCTGCATTTCAGCGGCCAAAAAGCAAGAAACAGAAAAGGCTTAGCTTTGTCAGTGGCCGCTTTATATTCCTGTGTTGAGAAGCGAGTAACAAGGGTTAATCTAAGAGTTCAGTTTCCCATACCATCAGGAACAGTTAAGAAGGCTTTTGTGTTC